>BPLR01004072.1:0-84449 GCA_021605095.1 Caerostris extrusa | reverse complement strand
AACAAAATAAAACTCAGTTAAAAAATTTCTTCCACTGAAGGCGTAACAGTCCAATGGGCAAGGTTGTTCACCATTGGTAAGCAGATTTGTCTGCCTTTGCAGTAGGGTTACCACATGTGTCCAACAGAGCAGGAGTTGACTTGAACCTACCTTGTTAGTGAATTCCCGAACCACTGCAACATCCACACCGCGGATTGGAACCGAAATATGAGAACGTGCGCCAGAACGCTAGTCATTAAGTCACACTTAAGGTAATACTGTTGGTTGTGTTGATAATAATAACGACTATAATAATCATTGCTGTTATTCTGTATTATAGTAATGTGCTAATGATCACTAAACTATTATTGTGTATAATACTACTACTATATCATCATTAGGCTATTATTACCGTATAATAATATAATCATCATTTAGCTATTACTAATGTTGAAAATGACGGTACCTTAAACAATCCTGAATACTAAACACCCATGAATAAAAAAAAAAATGATATTTATAAAAAATGTTGGACCATCAAATATGAATTAATTTCCCTGTGATTCTGATTTATCAGCTGAAATTTTTATTTTAGTGTTCAATTTATGTGATTCTGAATTAACCTTTTAATTTATGGACATGAGTGTCGTAGGAATTGAATAAAAATCAATCCATTTGCTACCTTAGTAAATAGAATACATGCAAGATTTAGAATTAATAAAAATAAGAATTTTCTTTATGACTATTGAAAATATACTGACAAGATCTGGAACTGTCTAAAAGACATACTACATTGTTTTAAAAATCAGATCAAAATGTATTTATAAGATTACAATATGATTAAAAACAGAATTTTTGAAAAACTCTTTATTTCCCAGTTTATAGTGTTTTGTTCAAAATTCATACTGGATGCTCACTTTTATTTGGTGAGGTGTGATGGCATTTTCATGTAAATATAAATAACAAATCAAAATGAACAAGAATTAAAAAAATATTTTTCATTTGGAAGCATGTTTCAGGGTTATGGAATTTGAAGTTCTTCTCCCTTTATTGTTACCAAAGGATTTCATTTTAGTAAATTCCTCTAATCAATAATCCTTATCATTCCCCCCCAACAATAGTAATCTTTGGCCTTTGGTTGTTTTTTTAATCTTGTTTTCAACTTGAGTTTATTTACTGAAAAAACATCGAATTCCTTTAAAATAGAAAAGTAGACTTGAAAAATGGCAAGGCAAATGATAAACAGAAAAGAGACCACGTGATTTCAGTTATTACAATCCTATAATTTCTTTTTTGAAGTAAAACTTCATATATGTTAAAGAACACGTCTGACATACTTCATTTTTTTATGTAACGGAATTTTATGATTTTTATATTTATTTTATAACCTCATAAAATTTTCAAATGTGGTTTTATGAGCTTGGTTCAAATGTGACTGCAGGCAAATGTGACTTTTGTGTAGCCAAATGTGACTTTTACGCAGTCTAATATAACTTTTGGGCAGTTGGTGTCTTTTTTGTACCTTCATATGTTACATTTGGGCAGTCAAATGTTAATTTTTAATAGGTAACTGTGACTTTTACATAAAAATGGGTTCTTGAGCAGTAAGTGTTACTTTGTCCTGTCAAATGTTATTTTTATGCAATCAAATATTATTAATATTGCACGCAAGTATAACTTTTGGGCAATAAAATGTTACTTTTATGGAGTCAAATATGATTTTGTGTAGTAATATATATTTTTTTGTATCAGAATTCAATGATTCTTATATTTATTTTGTAATCCCATAAGATCTTCAAATGGACTTTTGTGTATTTGGTTCAAATGTGACTTTTTGTGTAGCCAAATGTGACTTTTGCGCAGTCTAATATACCTTTTGGGCAGTTAAATATCAGTTTTCTGCAGTCAGATGTTACTTTTTAGCAGGTAGATGTGATTTTTATATAAAAAATGGGACTTTATGCAGTCAAGTATTACTCTGTGATGTCAAATATTATTTTTATGCAATCAAATATTATTAATATTGCACGCAAATATAAGGTTTGGACAATCAAATGTTACTTTTGTGTAATCAAATGTTACTTTTGTGTAGTCAAATGTAACTTTTGGGCAGTATAATGTGATTTTGTGCAGTTAAATGTGACTTTTAGACACAAAATAAAACTTTTGTGCAGTCAAATGTGACTTTTATACAAAAAAAGTGTGACTTTCGTGTAAAGGAATATTTATTTGCTGCTTTTAAATTAAAGGCGAACGATATTCTTTAAAGAAAATCCAGAATTTTATTTCAATAAATAATAATTAATTATATCTCTTTAAATAGTTAAAATAATTAGAAAATTTTTTTTTTTAAATGCTATTGATGTTTCATTCAACCAACTTGAAAGAATCGAGAGATTTTGGGCAGTTAAGTGTCACTTTTGTGCTGTCAGATGTTACATTTGGGCAGTCTAATGTTACTTTTAGTAGGTAAATATGACCTTTATATGAAAAAAATGGGACTTTTGTGTAGTCAAGTGTTATTTTGTGCTGTCAAATGTTATTTTTATGCAATCAAATATAACTTTTGGGTAGTCAAATGTTACTTTTGTGTAATCAAATGTTACTTTTGTGCAGTATAATGTGATTTTGTGCAGTTAAATGTGACTGTTAGACACAAAATAAAACTTTTGTGCAGTAAATGAGACTTTTAGGCACAAATCTTTTGCCGCGAATTGTGACTTTTATGCAAAAGATTGTGACTTTAAATGAATAATTCTTTTGCTGCTTTTAAATTAACAGCGAGCGATATTCTTGACACAAAATTCGGGACTTTAATTACATCACTTCAAGTAATTAATAATAAAGGAATTTTTTTTTGAAAATTTTATTGATGTTTCATTCAACTAGCTTGAAAGAATCGAGAAGATAGGCAGATTTTGGGCAGTTAAATGTCCTTTTTGCTGTCAGATGTTACATTTGGGCAGTGAAATGCTACTTTTAGTAGGTAAATGCGTCTTTTATATAAAAAAATGGGACGTTTGTGTAATCAAGTGTTACTTTGGCTGTCAAATGTTATTTTTTTACAATCAAATATAACTTTTGGGTAGTCAAATGTTACTTTTATGTGTCAAATGTTACTTTTGTGTAGTCAAATGTTACTTTTATGTTGTCAAATGTTATTTTTTTACAATCAAACATAACTTTTGGGTAGTCAAATGTTACTTTTATGTGTCAAATGTTACTTTTGTGTAGTCAAATGTAACTTTTGTGCAGTATAATGCGATTTTGGCAAGTAAAATGAGACTTTTAGGCACAAAATAAAACTTTTGTGCCGCCAATTGGGACTTTTATGTAAAAAAGTGGGACTTTAAATGAATAATTCTTTCCTGTTTTTAAATTAACAGTGAACGACATTCTTTTTCACAAAATTCACTTCAAGTAATTAATAATGAAGGAATGGTTTTTTTGAAAATGCTTTTGATGTTCTCTTCAATCAGCCCGAGAGAGTCGAGAAGATAGTCGTGGAAGACATGACGGTGAGCGACCTCCATTCACAGGTGGCTGAACTGTTCAAGATGCAGTTTCCTTTGCTGAGAAAAGCATTCGACTCCATACCGCCCGAGCTGGATGAAATAGAGGCGAGCAAGTTTATTCCAGATTTCATGTTCAAAAACATACCTCAACCACCACCTGTAAGTGAACAATTTCGATGTCAAAACCAAGGATCTTTTATCTGCCTGCATTTCTTAAAATCAAAAGTACAAGTAATATAAATAATTTTTTTAAAGTCAATTCCTACTTTTTCAATTCCTTCTATTACCTCACACTCTCCCTATATATATCTTGTTCAAATTTTTAATTGTTCATAAAATACTTTACATTCATCCACTCAGAAGTTCAAATGCATTTTTTTGAACTTGTAGAGAATGACACTGGATGTTAATAAAGTTTTTTTTTCAAATATTAATTCAGTAATTAAATTTAATTAATTCATTTTAGTTTTTAGATTTAAGTTGCATGTGTCTACCAATAGATGGCGCCAGATGTAGAAGCAATATTTCAATTTTATTTGTAAAGGACTTTCTGCAGTAAAGTGAAAAAAAGTAGAATTGACTTTAAATTTTTTTATATTACTTGTTTTCACTATATTTCTGAAAGTCCTTTACAAATAAAATTGAAATATTGCTTCTACATCTGGCGCCATCTATTGGTAGACACATGCAACTTAAATCTATAAAAAACTAAAATGAATTAATTAAATTTAATTACTGAATTAATATTTGAAAAAAACTTTATTAACATCCAGTGTCATCCACAACAAGTTCAAAAAAAAATGCATTTGAACATGAGTGGATGAATGTAAAGTATTTTATGAACAATTAAAATTTGAACAAGATATATATAGGGAGAGTGTGAACTAATAGTAGAATTAAAAAATCTAAATAAAAACTTTTTATAATAATAATTTAATAACAGTATTTAATTTTTTATAATAATAGTTAATGATTACCGATGAAATGTGGAACTTTTCTCTTAAAAACAAATAAAAGAAGCACAGTTGCATTGACAAAAAAAAAAAAAAAAAAAAAAAAATTTTAACATTTAAAAAAAATATTTTTTGTCTTAAATTAACATTTCAATATGTGAACGCCATAATTTCATTGCGTTTTAATCTAATTAAGGATTTTAAAACTTCTCGTAGGTCAGTGGCAAACAAGCGTCATTGGTGAGCAATAGGCAGAGATTCATTTCACAGGCGGCTTTGTTGTAGACCAGGGATGGGCAAACATTTTCTGTCGGGGGCCAAAAATCGAAAAAAAAAAAAAAAAAAAGTTTGGAGGGCCAAGATAAATTGTTCTAAAATTTAAAAAATAATATACAAGTAATACAATTTAAATATGTTAATGGCATGAATGAATTTGCGATGAGACACGCTGGTTTATCTTTTACAACTGTAAAAAATATTTCCAGGTCCATTCATCATTAAAAGCACGGCACTGTGAATCAACTTTTCGTTTTTTAGTAGCCATTATGGGGTTGAAATAATTTACGAATAACCCATGCCAGCACTAGCTACGCTGTACTTTTAGTAATTTCACCACCATTCACAATGATGCTATATGTCCGTAATCAATAATATTAGAACTCGCGCCAAAAGAAAAAGCCGCTGGCTGAGCTTAAAATGCGCAGTT
This sequence comes from Caerostris extrusa, assembly GCA_021605095.1. NCBI lineage: Eukaryota > Metazoa > Arthropoda > Arachnida > Araneae > Araneidae > Caerostris > Caerostris extrusa. The sequence goes on along the minus strand of BPLR01004072.1, from coordinate 79,296 downwards.
TGCCACGCGTGAGGTCTAATTCACCTACATCAGATTCCCATCTGTCTGCTCCCTACAAAAGACGGCCCGCGGGTCGTAGTTTGCCCATCCCTGTTGTAGACACTGTTTCAAAAACAAGGAGAAGATTCGATGGCGTTTGCGATGTTCAGCATCTTGCCTCGTAAGTTAAACTACCTGGTGAGAATTTTCAGGGGTTTATTCCAAATTATGCGTAAATGCATTGTTGTTCTCCCTAAAAGTCCTCCCGAAAGGCAGTGACTTCCTTCTTCAGCGTCACAGAACCAAGCCAGACCAGCTCCATCACAACAGAAGTTGCCCTTTCCCACCATCCTTGAGTAAATTACTCACGGGATGTCCGTTACACACTACAGGACACAATTGCTTAATTACTGAGGATTAAACACAACAATACCTTTAGTATATCAGCAGTATTACATGAACTACTATTATCCAATATTTAGTATTAACACCTTCCATAGAAGAATTTGAAGAGATGAATTGGTGATGAGTAGGTATGCCTATTAAAAAAAATCAGATATTATTGGTAAAACTTATGTCATTTGTGTTAAGTGAATTCAGCGTCACGGAGCCAAGTCCGACTTCTACCTACGGATACTCCATCGCAGCAGAAACTGCTTTCTCCTTTCGCTCCTTCCATGGGACCACACGGGGTCTTGGACTTGGTCTACATGTTGCTATTTACCAAGTAGGATAAGAAACAAAAAAATCTTTTCGATATAAAACTGACAATTCCGTAGTGAACGCATTAAGATATGAACATAATACAAAAATATTTGATAAAATCTTGTATTAAATAAGATTTAAAGGACACTCTTTTCAATTCCTTCTATTAGTTCACACTCTCCTATATATTTTATATATCTTGCCAAATTTTCAATCGTTTATAAAATACTGTTTATTCATCTACTTAAGTTCAAATACATTTTTTAAAAACTTGTAGTGGATGACACTGGATATTAATACAGTTATTTCAAATATTAATTTAGAACTTCTTAAATTAAATTAATTAATTTTAGTTTTATATGGGTTAAAAAATTCTCTTATGCAAGATATATATCAAGACATAAATTTAGGAATAAATACCGTCAGTTGCGGAGCGTGTAGATCGGTGAAATTTTTTTTTTCAGATTCTTTTTTCATTCTGGTTTCTAGTCTGAGTTAAGGAGGGAACAAAATGGAAAATGAAACATGTGAATAAATGAGTGAGAGAGATGGAAAGTGTGTGTGAGAGAGAGAGAGAGAGAGAATTTTTTCTAACTTAAAAAAATGAATGAAAATTATTTATAAAAGACTTTCTGCAATAGTGAAAAAAAAGTAGGAATTGACTTAAATTTTTTTTATATTACTTGTTTTTATATAAATTTGTTGTTACTATACTTATATGTATGTCTTTAAACACGTTGCTATAAAGTCTCCTCACTTCTAAAAGCAGCCATTGGAATTCGAACCTTGTATGCTCTCCTTTGTATGTCTGTTGTGCTCGTTGCCACTGGACCGGGTTAATGTCATGAACTAACATAATTGATATGATTTATTGAATATTTATATGTTTTCTAACCAATATGTAATACTACGATGAGCATCACATAAATTAAACGCACTCCTTTGACGCTAAGCTAAAGCATATAATCTATGCCCCTACTCGTGGCCCAGTGGCAACGCATTAAGGTGGAGGTTCAATCCGCTGGTGGCTTTGTTCTAGATATTGTTTCAAAAAAGGAGACTCGGCGGCATTTGTGATGTTTAACATCTTGCCTCGTCAATCGGTCTACCTGGTGGGAGTTTTCCGGTTTTTCTCCCAAACGATAAGCAAATATGGGAATTGACTTAAAAATTGTTTCTATATTCCTTGTTTTTTACCAGCTGCAAATAAGTGGATAAATCTTTTGCAGGATTCGGGTCCGAAACCCGAATACAAAGGTATAATGTTCCACTGAAGAGAAGGGAAGACGGCAAATACGTTTCCAAGTCCAACATGGAAGTTATCGAAAAGGCATTGAATGATATAACAGTCATGCAGTCAAACATCAGTGGTGTTTACGAGGGGCCAGCATCTTTCATTTACGGGAAGGCGTCCCATTTTTCCGTGTAAGTATCACGCGAAATTTCACTTTTCTTAGTTAATTAACTATCTTTTATGAGTTCTAAAAAATATATAAAGGGTAGTGTTACTGGCGTTCGTAGCATATCTTCAAGCTACACGTGCCCCTGGGTAACAGCGGTGCAGCCCTTGCTTCTGGCACAAATATTAACTGTGTCTTTATTGCCAGTTGCATTAGAAGAACAACAAGTTTTCGGAATCTTTTTTCAAGTTTACCTGATGGCCGAGTGGCTAGCGCTCCGGCTCTCGGTAGATTGGATATTTTAATTATATAAAGAAAACTTATTTTTTTGTGTAGTTAAAATCCCTCCGAAAATATCTTTGTCTCCTATTACGCAGCTCTATTGAATCCATCTAATTTGGAACAGGTTTCGGGGTTGAATGCCAGCGATCCCATGGGTGTTTGTAGTGGTTCGAAATCCACTTTAAACCATAGGTTCCGGTCTAATATAACGTAGAGCGTTGCGGGGATAGTGTTACTCGCTTTCTTAGTATATCTTCAAGCTACAGATGCCCCGAGTAGTGCCAAATGAGTAGCATCGGTGTAGCTCTTGCTTATAGCATAAAGATTGTATTACCAGCTGCATTAGAACAACTACAACACACAAGTTTTCTGGTCTGATGGTCGGATGGCTAGCGCTCTGGAGTTCGGTACCACAGGTTCGAATGGTTTTGGGTTCGAATCCCGATAGTGCCATGGATGTTTGATAGTGGTTCGAATCCACTTTAAACCGTAGCTCCCGGTCTAATGCGATCGTAGAGCGTTGCGGGGGTAGTGTTAATCGCTTCCGTAGTATATCTTCAAGCTCACGTTGCCCCTTGATAGTGCCAAAGGAGTAACAGCGGTGCGGCCCTCCTTACGGCATAAAGAGTAACTGCTTCTGTATTGCCAGCTGCAATAGAACAACAGCAACATATAATAATATTAATAGAATTAATCGTAGAAAACGTTTAGTTGTCTGGAGTTTATTCTGAAATAAATGGGAAATTCTATTTATGTTATCCAAGATAAAATATTTTTTAATTTTTTTTTATAGAATACTGGCTTTTGAAAAAGCCGTTTTGAGTCGATTGAAAAGATCTCGGCAAGCTCTTTGAAGACCATTCCTTTGACATTTTAGCATTTGATTTGGAAAAAAAGTTGGCATAAGAGTTTACTTTGAGGGCGATGAAATAAATTTGGGATAAATAGAGTTTTTGAAAAATATAATATTCACAGTAGTATTCTAATCTGTTAATAATATGCATAAATAAATAATTTTTTTTAAATACAAACAGTAGAACCTTGTAAGTCGAACTTCAAGGGAGACGCCAAATTTCCAGTTATAGAGTTTTCGATTATGGAGAATACTACAATTTTGTAAAAATATTCGCCTTGTAGAAGTCTAAAATTTATTTTGAGTTAGAGAGGTAAAATAAATAAATATTCAAGTTGCAGAGGTAATAAACATGTTTATTTGCAATTTAAAAATGTTATGTATTATCAAAATTAATCAAACAACCTTAAAATTAAAAATGTTATTATTATAAAAGTATTATTTTTATATTATTTTTTTTTTTTAGACAATTCGATCGTTCTCTATCTATAGCATTATCTAAGCTGTAAAGAGCAGAAAATTCTTTTCTTCCGAGTTGCTATTTCATAGAATTGGTTATTCTATTTACTGTATACTCATACATTGTTTTCTAAGAAACAATGTATGCGTATACATTGTCGGCAAATCCTTAAAGTCGGTAACTTATTTTTCTTCGAGCTATAGAGGTAATTAGTTTCAAATGATCGAGTTGTAAAAGTTGTAAAATCAAACATTGCTAATGTTCGAGATACAGAGGTCCAATTTTTTTTTTTCGAGGGGAGGGAAAATATGTACCAAAATGGCTTGTGGGGATTGACTCATTATTTCGACTTATAGAGGGTTGAAATGTCGAGTCATAGAGGTTTTGGGGCTTGAAGGGAAGGGAACAAAAAATTTTTTCGAGTTGTGGAGGTTTTCGACTTATTGAATTTCGACTTAAAAGAGGTTCTGCTGTGTTATTTCGAAAAGTTAGCAAACCAGTGTTTCTAATGTGAAAATTTTTGTAATGGTGAGTTTAATTATTAGATACATTTTAATATTTCGTGATTTTATTATGCATTTGCTATTTATAAGAATGAACAGATTGATTGAAATCTCTGAAATGAAATTGATATTGCGAATAGTTTAATGTCGAAGAGTTAAAATATTCTTTTATAATAAAAAAATCTTTAGTGTTAAAATTTTTTAATAGTAGTTGTAGGGCTTTCGACTGGTAACTCCTAAATTTGATGCATTAAAAATTATTTTTGTTATTTGTAGCACGTTAGGATAGTGTTAATTCCTTAAAAAAAATTTATGATTGCCTTCATTTTCTTATTTTCCCAAAACAGTGCATCTAATTTCTAGTGAATTTCCTCACATTTTTAACAGTGCAAAATTTGTGTTATATTGAAAATTTTAGGAGAGACTTATAGAGGGTTGAAATTTCGAGTTTTGGGGCTTGAAGGGAAGGGAACTTAAAATTTTTTTCGAGTTGTGGAGGTTTTCAACTTAAAGAGGTTCTACTATATATGTAAAATTAGCTTTCATTCTTTTAGTATACCTGTTTCCTCAATTATTTAAATCAGTTTTAGGGTTATAATTATATACATATATATTTCTTTTACAGAAGCAGCGATGAAGAAAGGATCAAAAAACACTTCCCCAACGCAGAGTTGGTTGGAATTGAGGGCGCCACCCATCTTGTTCATACAGACTGTCCACGGGAATTTTTGGCAGCTCTTCTAAATTGTTTGCAATGTGAATAGCCATATTTAATGACCAAAGGACAATTGTTTGCAATGTGAATGGCCATATTTAATGACCAAAGGACAATTGTTTGCAATATGAATAGCCATATTTAATGACCAAAGGACAATTGTTTGCAATATGAATAGCCATATTTAATGACCAAAGGACAATTGCTTGCAATATGAATAGCCATATTTAATGACCAAAGGACAATTGCTTGCAATATGAATAGCCATATTTAATGACCAAAGGACAATTGCTTATTTTTTTTTTTAAATTGCTGAAAGTATTTAATATTTTTTATGATTTTTAATTTGATAAAAATTTATTTTTAAAGAAATAAAAGGATACTTTAAAATTGGTATTATTATTTTCTTATCACAATTTATTATTTGTTCTATAATCACAAACACCAACAGTACTATATTCCAACAAAACATCAAAACATTTAGATTCAATTTCCACTAATACTTTGGACTATTTTTTGAATATTCTTATTTTATTAAAGATATTTTTTTTTTCGAAAATTGAAAACAAATTCAGATTTACTATGTTAATTTGATATAAATAAACAAGTATTAATATGAATCTTTAACACTTTTTTGTATTTCTTGTAATTTTAAGAAACAATTTCAAACTGGAGAACGAGATATATTCACCAACTCTGCAGTGCATCATTTTGGTATGAAAGTAATAACGTTTTCCTACAAAATGTTTTTTTACTATAAATATATAACATCATATGTGTTTTTTTAAACATTATATATAATTTTAGTAAATTATCCCCTTTCTACACCACAAAAGAAATGTTATAAAATTGAAATTGTTTCTAATAATGTTTATTTCCTCTTATTACATTCTATCAATTGTATTCCTTGATGTATCAATTCAATCTGCGAGAATTCTTCTTATTTTATGTATACATTTGAAAATCTGTGGTTCAGAATTCACTTTAAGCCGTAGGTGCCGCTCTAATAGGACTGTAGAGCGTTGGGCGTGGAACTGACAACCCTACCCAGTGAAAACGTTAGCATCTCGGACCCAAGTCAGACTTCTGCCTACGGTGCTCCATCACAACAGAAGCTGCCCCCCCTTTCCCCTTCACCATGAGGTCACACGTGTTTGTGGGCTTGATCTGGATGTTGCTGTCTGCCAAGGGGGATAAGAAACAACAACATCATTTAAAAATTTACTAAATCCTAAATATCTTACCTAAAAGTAAATTTTATTCAATCCTACACATTTTCCCTGGTAGGGATTCAAATTCTATTTAACTGTGAAAAAAATTTAAGTTTATTTGTTGTACATAATCAAAAAAAAAAAAAGTTCATTATGTTTTGTAGCAATTTATGTTAACTGTTTCCTATCAGGAAGTTATATTTAGTGGAATTCGTTTTTGTATGCTGGATGGATGGACTTAGCACGACACAAAAACTAATTCATTGTTAAAAAGAATTCAACTAATCGGATTGAAGCGGAGCTTAGAGTAGGATTTTATAGATTAGAATGATGAATAATTCATGGCTTCGAAATACAACACTGCTTTAATGCGTTGACATTACATCTCTTCCTTGTTGTACATAAATACCTCCTATAACAATTTAAAACAGCCATTAGAGTTAAGTTATAGCTCACATTTCTTTATCTTATCGAAACCTTCTAAAAATGTAATGATAAAATGTCAGATCAAATACAATTAGTTATTCCTTCAGTTCGTCGTGATAGTTAAAATAGATTAATCTTTTAATTTACAACTCTATTGTTAATTATGGTGAAGTTAGTAAAAATCTATTTCTAGTTTATCAATGAATTAATTTATCATTGAGTCAGTTTATCATTTAAGTCCTGTTTATTAGTTACAGTAAATTAACAATGAATTAATTTATCATTGAGTCAATTTATCATTTAAATCCGGTTTATTAGTTAGTAAATTAATCTTACGTTTTGTAATTATTTTGTTAATTATGGGGAAGATAGTAAACATCTATTTCTAATTTATAATGAATTAATTTATCGTTGAGTCAATTTGTCATTTAAATCTTGTTTAATAGTTACAGTAAATTAATCTTATATATTGCAACTCTATTGTTAATTATGTCAAAGTGTGTAAAACTCTACTTCGAATTTATCAATGAATGAATTTATCATTGAGTCAATTTATCATTTAAATCATGTTTATTAGTTACAGTAAATTAATATTACATTTTGCAATTCTTTTGTTAATTATGTCAAAGTGTGTAAAAATCTACTTCAATTTATCAATGAATTAATTTATCATTGAGTCAAATAAATTGACTCAATGATAAATTAATTCATTGATAAATTCGAAGTAGATTTTTACTTTAGTAGAATTTACTTTTTAAATAAGCAGGATTTAAATGATAAACATTTAAATCCTGCTTATTTAAAGTAAATTAATCAACATTTTGCAAAAATTGTGGCAAAATTAGTAAAAATCTATTTCTAATTTATCAAGGAATTAATTTATAACTAAAATAATTTAGCATTGAGTCAATTTATTTTTAAATTATTTTTATTAACATTCAAATAAATAATTATTCTTGTCGCAGCGATATAAAAAAAATAATGAAAAGTTTCTTCTATCATCCAATGAATTAAACATTTTTTTTTTTTTAAAATTAATCCTGAATGAAGATATTGATCATTTCAATCCGTGGTTTTAAAATAACATGAAAATTAGCTTTTCAAGAAATGCTTAAAAAAGGTAAATTCATAAATATATACATGTAAAAATAAAAGATAACACAGATAATAAAAAAAAAGTTTTTTTCATTAGATAAGCTGTTTTCTTAATTCTTCAAAAGTGTTTTTACACTGTTCTTTTAAACTGAATTCCATTAAAATTAAAATGTAAACAATTTTCATTTGATATATTCTAATTATAAACTTTTAGTTATTCTAGCATGTGATCAAAGTTTCCATTTAATTTTTATTTTTATTTAATTACATTTTGTCGAAATTCGTTAATTTTAACTCTTTTTTAATTCTATCAAACAATTATTGAAACTGATTCAATTATTAAGGTTAATTTATCAAGTATATAAGATTTGTTTAATATTTGCTTTATGATATTCAAATTTTTGAGGTTAAAATGATGTACAGTAATAGTCAAAATTATATTTTTGCTTTTACAGTTTATGTTTAACATAATATTAAACTCTGCAAGTTTAATAATAATAAAACATTGAAAAAAATTATTTTCTTATAAAGCATCCGCATTTATCTTATACTTTTTCTCTTATATAATGCTTTTTTGGCAAATAAGAATTGGCATCCTAAAAAGAAATTCTGGCTGTAAGATATTGAAGCGGATTCATTCTCTATTTGACATTGAGAACATAAAGCTGTTTCGAATATGTTAAACCTGTACGAACTTTCAGCGTGTCAATCAATCATGCTTTGTATAACTTCCTGCTGTTTCACATAAATTGCTTTTTACACTTTTCATTCTGAATGATTGTATTGTTATAAAGTTGACCTCTCTTTTATACAATATTCGATTGCAGTAAGTAGCTTTATTGTATTAAAATAATTTTAGATACATTTTATTCATATTTTTAAAAGAAAGGATTTTCATTTTGAATGGAAGATATGGGTTCGTCTCACATTAACGCTAAGGAAGCTGAATCATATCCAACCATGTTCTTTTCTTTGTTATTCTCGAAAACTTTGGCTGTCATGACAGATGGGAAACACCCCATTGTGTTCAGGAACATCGAATCATCGCATTCATTGAATATAGCAGGAGGAAAAGGATTATATCCATTAAGTAGTAATAAAATTATCATCACTTCTCGACCACTCACAGTCCAAATGCCATAGAAAAGTTTGAAATTCACAGCTCGACCACTACAAAGAACATCATAGAGAAAGCGCAATTTGAACGTCATAGAGAGTTAGAGATTCACAATTCGAACATTATAGATAAGTTTGAGATTCGCAATCCAGACACCATAGAGAATTTTGAGATTTTAATTCGAACACCACCGAGAGAAGTTTGAGATTCAAAATCAGAACAACACAGAGAAGTTTGAGATTCACAATCAGAACAACACAGAGAAGTTTGAGATTCACAATCAGAACAACACAGAGAAGTTTGAGATTCACAGTTAATACTAAGAAAGTTTGAGATTCACAGTTAATACTAAGAGAAGTTTGAGATTTACAGTTCGAACATCATAGAGAAGTTTGAGATTTACAGTTCGAACACCACAATAGTTTGAGATTCACAGTTCAAACACTACAGAGAGTTTCAGATTCACAATTCGAACACCATAGAGAAATTTAAGACTCACAGTTCGAACACTACAAAGAAATTTGAGATTCGCAGTTCGAACACCACAGAGAGATAGGAGATTCCCAATTCGAACACCATAGAGTAGTTTGAGATTCACAGTATTCAGTAACAAATATTTCTTGAAATATGTATACCTCCTGCATATCGTGAAGGATACATAAAAAGAAAGTCTTTGTGAAGGATACGAAGGACGTTGTTTCCTTGAAATTTTAAAAAAGCAATTTAATAAAAATTGTTCGCTTTTTATATGATATCCTAATCATGATATAATATCGTAGCTAAAAGATTTTCTTTTCCATTTTATTTATTTACTTATTAAATTCCTTCTATTAGCTCACACTCTCCCTATATATACATATCTTGTTCAATTTTCAATCGTTCATCAAATACTTTTTATTCATCCACTCAAGTTCCAATACATTTTTTGAACTTGTAGTGGATGACACCTTATGTTAATACATTTTTTCAAATATTAATTCAGTAATTTAATTTAATTAATTAATTTTAGCTTTTTTTTTTTTTTAGATTTAAGTTGCATATATTTATCAATAGAAGGTTCAGATAAATTTAAAGAAATGAATGAAAATTATTTATACAGGACTATCTACAATAGAGTGAAAAAAAGTAGTAATTCACTTAAATTTTTTTTTTATATTACTTGTTTATTATTATTATTTTGGCTTGCTGCTAAATCTTTGCATTGAAATTGATTTCACGTGATGAGAAACGTGGCTCCAAAAGTTTCAAAATGTAATAGTAATTTACATATAAAACCTTTTCAATTATCACCAGATGGAATTTAATTCTAATGCAATTCCAAAATGGCGTTTACATCCACAGACTATGATGAAGACTGTAGTGACTGGAAAACTCAAATATTTTTTAATGTTAAATATTTTCCATTCCATACTTAAAATTTAATTATGTTTTTTTATTTATATTTATATGAATTTTCTGGTTTAGAAGTAATTAGATATGACACAAAATTCCGACATTTTGTCTTCCTCATTTTTGCATTTAGGTATGACGATGATTTAGAGGTATTTGCATTTGCCCCAAGTAGGTATCAACAAAGGGGGAAAAAAAAATAAAAATAAAGAAACTGGTTTTCTCAATGAGGATGAGATGTTACAACAAGAATCTTAAAGTGCAGTTTTAACACCCAAAGTAATTTAACAACACCCTAGAGCCACCGCTGCTGCTTCAATAATTCCATCTAAACATGCATAAAAGCAAAACATAAACACTTTGACGGACATTATGACCCAGTTCTTGCACAATGCGGGAATTGTAATCATTAACTGCTCGATTTTTAAAGAGTGCGTTTTAAAGAGACGGGAAGGTGAGGTAATGGGCAAAATGAAAAGGAAAACATCTATTAGAAGCATTTTTTTTGTGTGGATTTGTTCTTTGATAAGATCTGTGCGTTATATGAAACAACAACGTAAAAAACTCAGTACAATATGATGCAATAAACATGTTAAATTATTTCAAATTAAAGAAAGAAATTGCACATAAAAAAACGTATAACATGTTTATTGTTGTTAAATTTCTCTCTTGACAGATTTAATCGAAAGAATTATGATTAAAATAGATTCGTTCGACTTTATTCTTTTTTCTTGAGGATATTCATCCACATATCTTTGACTGCTCTTTCTTCCGTCAGATATGTTTAGGAATGTTTTATTCAAAAAGTAATGGTATAAGAATAGAAGGAATTATGAAGAAATAGAAGGAATTATAATTAAAAATAATAACTGAAATCTTCTCGGGAAATTTCAACTTATCATGTGTGAATATCCGAATATGGATGAATAAACTCAGGAATATAACAATGATTAATAATGCATGAGATATATGAAGCCATTGATTGGAATACTATAAGAATGGTCAAATTAAATAGCCACATGAATATAGGAATGTTGAATAGATCAAGAACTTCATGTAGAAAATTGTTCAAGAATCTTAAAAAAAATTCAAACGTAAGATAAATGGCGTCGTAAATGAAGAATGAAGTATTCCAAATTCTACAAGAAATGTTATCACTTGCAATAGACAAAAGAATATATCAAAGTTTGCAAATTCCAGGTATAAATGATGAAAGAAGCATTCCAAATACAATAAGAAGCGCTATACAGCTCAATAGGCACCAGAAAACGCCAAAAGTGATAAATGTGAAACTTCAAAAAGTAGTAATTTAACGCACGAAGATGACTTAACGGTCATGGGAAATACAAATGTTTAAAATCCCAACCCAAAACACGAAAAGTAATTCAAAACCATTCTACAAAGCACTTCAATCAAAAGCCAAATTCTTCAGGGAAATTCCTTAAGAGTAACGTTATTCGTGAATCATTTCAAGAGTTAAGGGGCCCAAAGTACAATTTTACGCCAAAATTTGTAATGAGTTTTATTTGCTGGGCCCCCATTTTCGAATAACGTTACGGACCCCTAACCAGGTTAACATCATGTTCACACATAATAAAAATGAATATAAAAAAAAATCTATAATATATTTATTGTTGTTAAATTTCTCTCATGACAGGTTTAATAGAAGGAATTATGATTAAAATAGATTCGTTCGATTTCATTCTTTTTTCTTGATGATTTTCATCCATATATCTATGATTACTCTACCTTCCGTCAGATATGTTAAGGAATGTTTGATTCAAAAAGTAATGGTACAATCTAAAATTATTTTTCGTTCTTCATCATGAAGTAATGAAATAAAAGTAAACTCAGATCTTTTTAAAGATTAAAAATAAAAAAAGGCATTAATAATATCTATGAAAACTTTGCAAATAGAGTGTCTTTTATTAAAAAAATTTCTACATTCGTAATCCTTTTCATAATTTACATTTGTTTCTAGTAGCTTAATGGAAAACATTTTCTTGATTTTGAAAATTTTGAGATTATATAAAAAAAATTATGTACCCGAATATGTATTACATTTTAGAATGCAATATTTAGAAATGATTTATAATAACTGAAGAAGTACTGAATTTTTTTTTCTCATTGTATCAAGTGAAGGATTTGAGAATGCTTGAATATGCATTTATTATTATATTGCTTTGTATAAATGCATCTTCAAGTGGTGTCAATTGTTTAAATTCTTAAATTTTTAAATGTTTTAAAAAGCAAATTTTATTGAGTACAGCCATCTTTTCCGTAAATCCAATTTATATTTAAAATAATGTTAAACTTTGCAAGTTTAATAATAATAATACATTGAAAAAAGATTACTTTCCCTAAACATACGCATTTATCTTATTCTTTTCTCTTATATAAGGATTTGGGTAAATAGGAATTGACATCCCAAAATAAAAATTCTGACTGTGAGATATTGATGCGGATTTATTCTCCATTCGACATTAAGAACATAAAGTTGTTTCGAATATGTTAACTTTCAGCATGTCAATCAATCATGCTTTGTATAACTTCCTGCCGTTTCACATAAATTGCTTTTATTCTTTTTATACTGAATGATTGTATTATTATAAATTTGACCTCTCTTTTATACAATATTCAATTGTAGTACGCAGCTTTTTTTTGTACTGTCATCATTTCCATCAATCCTGTCTGAACATTTTTTTTTTTTTTTTTTTGGCATTTATCACGATTATGAAATATGGTAGCTTTATATTTCTTGTTGAATATACGAATTAGTTCGAAACATAAATTTCTATGGACAAATCTCAGTTAAAAAAGAAAGAATTAAATTATATATATATATATATATATAACGGTATATAGTAAAAATTGGGTTCACCAATTTTTGCAAGAAAAAGAAACCCTATTATTATTTCAGAAAGCGATCTTACATTAAATAGTTACAAATTATACAAGATATTCTTTCTCCTCTTAAATAGCTGCGTACAGGACACTCTATTGATACATTATAATTAGTAAAATAAGCAACACTTCTTCTAGTAGGATCTAAGGGCCTGAATGGCCAGTGGCTAGAACTCAGGTGTTCGGTAACACAGAGTTCTAGCCACTCGAGTCCCGGCGGTGCCATGGGTGTTTGTAGTGGTTCGAATCCACTTTAAACTGTAGGTCCCGGTTTGTTTAACCTAATGCGTGCATAAGATGACAGTAGAGCGACAAAAACAAACCAATCTAGTAGGATCTGAAGATTGATTGTTTCATATTAAAAGTCGCAAAAAGTAAAGCATTTGTCTAATGGGTCTGTTTAAAGATCATTCTACACAAAAGGAAATTTTTGCGAAAGAAATAACTTTTGTCCTAACAAGACGTATCAGTACAATTCTATATTATAAAGTTAACAAAAAAAAAAATGATTTTTCCTACATTTTTTTACTAGTAGGTCATTGCAAAAATAATTTATGTTTAACTTTATTAATAATTACACACTTTTTGCAACGTTATTTAGCTTTTGAATGCCTTTTTTCCAATACTGTTCTAAAAAACAGCGGCCTGGTGGCCAAATGGCTAGCGTTCTGGCCTTTGGTATCCCATGCTACAAGTTCGAATCCTGGCGGTGGCATGGATGTTTGTTAGTGGTTCGAATCTACATTAAACTGTAGGTCGCAGTCTGTTTAACCTAAAGTGTGTACAAGATGACCGTAGAGCGACAAACCAAACCTTCTAAAAAATGTAAATTATAATCATATCCTCTTATGTATAAAATATTTCTGGATTATAGGGCTCTCTTCGAATCCTGATTCTGATTCGAAAAGTAAATTCTGTCCTATGCTAGGGATGACGATATATATCCATTGACCGAAGAGTCGTTCAGCGGTGTTTGATCATTTAAAAAACGTTTTGTTCGAAATTGTCATAGCACTTGGAAGTCTAGCTTCAATTGAAACAATGGGTGATCATTCTACAAACGATGAATTAAAGTCTGACATAATTATGACATGACATTATATTGACATGATTTCATCTTTTGTTGAGAACTCCTACTCTAATGCTGTCAGCAGCAAATTATTTTTAAAATTAATTTACCCTACATTTGTTTAATATGTGATAAGAAACAACATTAAAACAAGACCAATTGTGCAGCAAATTAGTCAGTTGCCAAATCAAATAGATTCAAATAAAGGAAATTAATATAGGAGAAAGTTATTATATTTATTTGGGTTTTAAATCAATAAAAATATTTTATTTAGATATATCATATGCCCGGTAAATTTAAATTGAAAACTGGTTTTACTTTTTTACACAATAGTATATATATGAGTTTTTATAGCTTATTATTATTATTATTTGCTTTAAAATATTATTTTTTTTATTAACTATACAATTTTCTTTTTTTTGCTTTCAAAATGTTTTAATTCCTCATAATGGTGCAGTAATTAAACTTTCGGATGATAAGAATCATTAAAAAAATTTTAACTAATTTTTCATTAAAATTTAAAATAATTATATTAATTTTCTGTTCTTTTTTTTAAAAGACTTACATTCACAACTTGGGGCCTGAATGGCCGCGTGGCTGGTGCTCGGTACCATAGGTTTCGCTCGAGTCCCGGCGGTGTAATGAATGTTTGTAGTGGTTCGGGGGTATTGTTACTCTGCGTTCGTAGCTTATCTTCAAGCTACACGCAACTCCGGCGTAGTGCTGAGTGAATAACGTCGGTGCAGCGCTTGCCTTAAGGCATCCAAGACAACTGTCTAAGTGTTTGTCAGCTGCATTAGAAAAATATATTCACAAATTTTGGGATATAAACTTAAAAATATTAATCTGTTTTAATTTTTATATATTAATTTTTATTTATCATATTAATTTTTTTGGGATGATTTCGCTTTTTTTTTTTTTCAAATTTCTTTGAAATCTGTGAAACCTTTTAGTCTTAACTATTTACGAACTTTTCAAAAATACTTGAAAGATATTATTAATCATATCGTCATCGAAGAACAATTTTGGGACATCTAACAATGTGAGAACAACTGTTCATCATATTTGTTGTTTACAAACAATATTTCCATAATCTTTGAATTTATAAGTAAAAGGACGTATGCAAAGCAATTTTTCTTATAATAAATACGAAGAAAATGATTAATTCATTTTATAAATAATACTATTGTTATTAGCATATTATATGTATATTAATGTTATCGTATAAAAATAATTTAAACATTTCTTAATACTACAATACATAAATAAAAAGCTCAACTTGAAGAAATATATGAATGAAAATTAACCAACTTTCATTTTCTCTTTTCTCTACATGGAGCTTGTTAAGAATCATGTTTAATGTTTGCTAAAAATCTATCCACAGAATTTTGCTTCTATCTCAGGAGATTTATTAGAGAGCGAATTGTATTCGAAAAAAAAATTGTATGGCTCAGAAAACATTTTGCTTCAAAAATATCTAAGCAAGGATATCAAGTTGGATTTATTTCAAAGCTAAAGTGTGGCTAGGCCTCTTTCGTCTATTTTTTTTTGTAACATCATTCTATGGAATGACCAAACTGTCCCGGAACATCCCGAAGAGAGAGCAGACAATTTTGTATTAAACATCAAATCTGGAGATCTACAACCAAGTCCAAGTAGAGGAGAGAGGAAAAAGGCAGAAAAAAATAGAATAAATGCGGTAAATTTTCATTGCTCTGTGTATTTTATCTAATAGCTTTTTTATTTCTGTATTTTAGTATAAATCATTGTTTAAATTTCTTTATACAACCCTTGTCAGTGTATAATAAAGTTATAATAATAGGCAATTAATTATTTTTTAATGGGATGAAAATAATCTCGCTCTTTTTTATTTCTTATAGAAAAATCTGTAATCTGAGGATCTGTAGCAGAACAAGAACGTTTACAGAAGTACCATTGTAGTTTTTTTTTTTTTTGATTAATCATTAATTGAATTTTTCCTTTATTTCTTAAGAGAAAATTCATTTGGCACGCGTCTTGTTTGATATAAGTCCAAGGATCTGAAACTGATAAACGACTATGAAATCTTTTCGTTTGCAATCCACTGAAATCGTTTAAAAGCCACATATGTGGACATAATTTATTTACCTATATATTGTGTATATTTATTGCTTTTCTAATTTTTTCGTTATTGTTGAATTACTGTCAATATTAAATGAATGATAATAAACGAACAAAAATTTTAATAATATTTTTTTTTTCTTTGAAAAAATCGTCCCGAAGAGAAAAATATTCTAGTGATTAAAAAATGCTATTGTCTGCAATATTAAATCAATGCAATGAAAGAATATTAAGAAATGCAATGCAATATTAAAACAATACAATGCAATATTAAAACAATACAATGCAATATTAAAAGCAATGCAATAATGAAATGCAATGTGATATTAAGAGCATTTAATATTGCATTTTCTGGTTAAGAATATTATTTGATAAAAAAATATTAAAAATACTATTAAATACAAATTATTACTCATCTGATTTTTATTTAAACACCTCTAATCTTTTCATATATTCAATATTAACGCTTATTTCTTATAGGAAAAATCTGTTTCACATTGTTCTGTTCCGAGGATTAGTAACGGATTAAGGGTATTTATAGAGGTACCAATGTTGTACTTTCCGGATCATTCACTTTTAATTTATTTCTCAAATTAAAAATTTGTATGGTATACACCTTTTTTAATATAAATCCAAGAATATATAACGGATTAGGGACGTTTACGGAGGTACCACTGTTGATCGTATTCCAACAATAGCGCGTTTTACGTCTGCGGATTACGAGAAAACTCTTCTGAAACTCTTACGAAGAAATTTGTTTTGCAATAATTTTTTTAAAAATCGATTGAATTCATATCTAGGTAATAAGCAATACATTCTAAGACACAATCATTCAAAGGATGAAACTATAACCGAAACAAAAAACAAACGTCATGTAGTACAAAATAAGCAAATCCTTATGCCAACGTACTCCAGTAATTTCGTATTGGATTAATCATTTTCCCTTGATTTCTTAAGGGAAAAATTCGTTTGATATACACCTTAAAAGCAAAATCCAAGAATCTATAACGAATTAGAGGTTTACGGAGGTACTACCGAATCGTATTCAAACAATAGCGTCTGGGGTTTTCAAGAAAATTATTATAAAATTTTTTATAATACTTTTTAAAAAATCGGCTCACTTCAATATCCTATTAATAAGTAATACACTGTAAGACACAATCATTCAAAGGATAAAACCATAATCGAAACAAAAAACAAACGTCATGTAGTACAAAATAAGCAAATCCTTATGCCAACGTACTCCAGTAATTTCGTATTGGATTAATCATTTTCCCTTTATTTCTTAAAGAAAAATTCGTTTGATATACACCTTAAATGCAAAATCCAAGAATCTATAACGAATTAGAGGTTTACGGAGGTACTACCGAATCGTATTCAAACAATAGCGTCTGGGTTTTCAAGAAAATTATTATAAAATTTCTTTATAATAATACTTTTAAAAAATCGGCTCACTTCAATATCCTGTTAATAAGTATTTTCCCTTTATCCAAGAAAAAATTCGTTTGATATACACGTACACTGTAAGACACAATCATTCAAAGGATAAAACCATAATCGAAACAAAAAAACAAACGTCATGTATTTCGTATTGCAATTTAAACAAACACCTTAAATGCAAAATCCTTATACCAACGTATTCAAACAATTCTGTAATTTTTAATCGGATTAATCATTTTCCCTTTATTTCAAATCCCATAAAAAATTTTTAATCGTTTCATTTTTCCCTTTATTTCTAAAAAAATTCGTTATACACCTTGTTTAATATAAATGCAAGAATCTATAACGGATTAGAAGGTACTATGTTTACAGAAGTACTACTGTTAATCGTATTCCAGTAATAGCACGCTTTACCTCTGCGGTTTTCAAGAAAAATGTTATAAGATTTTTTGTAATAATTTTTAAAAAATCGATTCAATTCAATATCCTGTTAATAAGTAATACATTCATAGACGCAATCATTCACAGGATAAAACTATAACCAAAACAAAAATAAACTTTATGTAGTACGAAATAAACAAATCCCTTATACCAACGTACCCCTGTAATTTTTTTATCGGATTAATCATTTTCCCCTTTATTCAATTCTTTCTATTAGCTCATACTCTCCCTGTATATATCTTGTTCAAATTTTCAATCGTTCATAAAATACTTTTTACTCCTCCACTCAAGTTCAAATAAATTTTTTTAAAACTTGTAGTGGATGACACTGGATGTTAATGCAGTTCTTTCAAACACGAATTCATTCATTAATTTTAGTTTTATATGGGAGAAAAAAATTTTTCTTCTATAAGATATTTAGCAGGATATAAATTTAAGAATCAATACCGTCAGTGGCGAGGCGTGTAGATTGCTGGGAAAAAATGTGTTTTTCAGATTCTTTTTCATTCTGGGTTCTGGTCTGTGTCAAGGAGGGAACCAAATGGAAAATGAAACATGCGAATAAATGAGTGTGAGAGATAGAAAGTATGCGAGAGAGAGAGTGAGAATTTTTGCTTACTTAAAACAAGTAATATAAAAAAAAAAAAAAATTTAAGTCCATTCCTACCTTTTTTTTCACTGTATTGCAAAAGTCCGTTATAAATAATCTTCATTCATTTTTTTTTTAAGTTTATCTGGCGCCCTCTATGGGTAGATACATGCAACTTAAATCTAAAAAAACAACTAAAATTAATGAATTAAATTTAATGAATGATTTAATATTTGAAAAAAACTGTGTTAACATCCAGTGTCATCCCTTATAAGTTCAAAAAAAAAAAAAAATGTATTCGAAGTCGAGTGGATGAATGAAAAGTGTTTTATGAACGATTGAAAATGTGAACAAGATATATATAGGGAGAGTGTGAGTTAATAGAAGGAATTGAAAAAATGAATGAAAATTATTTATAAAGGACTGTATGTAATAGAGTGAACAAAAAGTGGGATTTTTTTTTTTTTTTTTTTATATTACTTGTTTAGTAAGTGGCCACCAAACTGCCCTTGGCCTTCGGATCGGTGAATCACGCACTTTGGCGGCCCTCTAGGAATACAGATGGGCCGCCGACCCGGAAGGGGACCTGCACCTCTCAGGAATCGTTAATTTCCGTTATTCTGTTTAAAAGTGTCATCCGCTGAAATGTGCAGTTCTGGTGACCTCAGATGAAAACAAATGTTTTTGTCTCATCCTTTGTTGAGCGGCCTGATGGCCGACTGGCTAGCGCTCTGGCCGTTGGTACCGAAGGCTTCAGGTCCGAATCCTGGCTGTGGCATAGATGTTTGTGAGTGGTTCGGAATCCACTTTAAACCGTGGGTCCCGGTCTATTTAGCCTAAAGTGTGCACAAAATGACCGTAGAGCGACAAACTGAACTTCATCCTTTGTTGAATACGAATGGAATCCATCTCGTGCTACAGTGGTAAACTAGCGTGCAGGAGGACTCAGGTTGGGACCCCTTGGTTGCATCCATTGCAGTCGCTGCTTTTAGAAACGAGCAATCTCGTGGGCAATCTTGTTTTCCATCGACAATCAGGCATCTGTCTTGTGCTGTGTTTCGAGCTTTACCGGCAATTCAAATATATTTTTTTGAACTTGTAGTGGATGACACTGGATGTTAATATATTTTTTTCAAATATTAATTCAGTAATTAAATTCATTAATTTTAGTTTTTTCAGATTTAAGTTGCATGTATCTACCCATAGAGGGCGCCAGATAAACTTAAAAAAAAAATGAATGAAAATTAGTTATAAAGGACTTCTGCAATAGAGTGAAAAAAAGTAGGAATTGACTTAAATTTTTTTTTTTTTAATATTACTTGTTTCTTAAAAAACTTCGTTTGCCATACACCTTGTTTAACATAAATCCAAGAATCTATAACGGATTAGGGAAATTTACAGACGTACTACTGTTGATCGTATTCCAACAATAACATGTTTTATGTCTGAGGTTTCGAGAAAAATTGTTAGAAGATTTTTTTGTAATAATTTTTTTAAAAAAATCGACTCAATTCAATATTCCATTAATAAGTAATGAATTCAAAGACGTAATCATCCAAAAGATAAAACTATAACCAAAACAAAAATAAAACTTCATGTAGTACGAAATAAGCAAATCCTTATACCAACGTAACCCTGTAATTTTTTATCGGATTAATCATTTCCCGTGTATTTCTTAAGGGAAAAATCCGTTTGGTATACACCTTGTTTAATATAAATCCAAGAATCTATAACCGATTACAGTCTGTTTTCGTATTCCAATAATACTGTTGATCGTATTCTAACGATACTGTTGGTAGTATTCCAACAATAGTGTTGATCGTATTCAAACAAGACTGTTGATCATATTCCAATAATACTGTTGATCGTATTCCAACAGTATTGTTGGTCATATTCCAACAATACTGTTGATCGTATTCAAACAATACTGTTGATCGTGTTCCAAGAGTAGCACGTCTATGTCTGCGGTTTTCAAGAAAATTGTTATAGGATTTTTTTGATAATAACTTTTTAAAAAAAATTGATTCAATTCAATATCCTGTTAATAAGAAATACATTTTCAAAGGATAAAACCATAACTGAAACAAGAAAACAAACTCCATGTAGTACAAAACAAACAAATCCTTAAGTGGGATGCTCATCAGAATCACGTAACCCATTAAATGAAAAAAAAAGCTCACGAATCATTATCGTCGTTGCAGCAACCTTTTTTCTGTTCCTTGCAGCAACAATGGCCGATTAGAGGCTCCCAGGGGTGAAAGGTGAGCGGATGGTTGCGAAGGAGTGGGTTTGCCCGACACCTAGCCCTTTTCGAGTGTAAATGGCTCGGATTATTTCCAGTATTTTCTAGAGCACATAAAAAAACGCTTCCTTTTGAACCTTTTTTTCGGAAAAAAAAATTACCTCATCAAAAAGAAAAAAAAGGATTGATTACAAAAACATGGAATGATGTTACGAAACGTATGTTTTTTTTTAATGTCATTGTAGAATGGATTATGTTTTTTTAAATACTCTATATATTTTTGAGCAGTTTTCTAAGTTTGTTGTTTGTTAATTGTGTATGAGTGGGTGTGAGGCTTTTTTTTTTTATTTAAGCTTGATAGTATCAATATATAAAAGATATATTTGATAAGTTTTTTTGATAGATATTTGATTAATAATATACACAGTCCAGTCACATTAATGAGACCACCCGTCAAAAGCCAGAATATACGCTCTTGTATATTCTGGCTTTAAGTGGAGTGTGGAATGTGGTATGAAGTGGTATTTAAGTGGTATTAAGTGGAATTCTTTATACACACTCCACTGTAAAATGTGTGCCACCTGCCTTTCGTGATGGGTTATCTCACATTGACGTCGAAAGTAGGTGGTGGTCATATTAATGTGACTGGACTGTGTAGATTTGATTTTTGATAATAGATAATAGATTTGAAAAGATATTTAATTAAGATTTTTTAATAATTTTTATGTTTTTTTTTGTAAAAATGTCTTGTTCGTATCCTAACAATAGAGAAGCACTCTTAGCTATTGTATTTGAAGAAAGTCAACTTATAATCAGTTTTCACAATTTAAAAAAATTATATATATATACGTATACGTACACGCATATATTTCTCACAGAAATGCAATGCAGAAGTGCTACAATCCGTTGACATCTACCCATTATAAAGTAAAAATGCTTTCATTACCAGGCCTATAGTTATTATTTACAAATTATCGGGAATTTTACATGATTATTAGAATTTAGAATGAACAGATACATAACACATACAACCTTGTTTAGAATACATTATAGGATGCGATAGTTATACTACACGCAAATCGTGTTATAAATATCTGAAACTTCTGGTGCGATCATCAGATTATATTTATCTTTGATAATGACAAAAGAATGAGGGACGCAAGCTTTTGTTCTTGTGGAGATGTGGGTAATCCTCTTCACTATTCTACCTCCTGCCCACTTACATTATCATGGCATAAAAGAAATTTTCCGAAGAAAATATTAATCAATGGAAGATTAACATCTTAAAACGATTCAAAATCGGTTTCGACTCAAAATCTGAAACTTGTTAAACTTTATTCTTGAAAATCAAACTTTAATTATCCCAGACTAAGCGCGAAACCGTCTTTTTGTATAATGTAACAGGCTTCCTTTTTTTTCAGTTCCTTCTATCAGGTCACACTCTCCCCATATATATATCTTGTTCAAATTTTCAATCGTTCATAAAATACTTATTATTCATCCACTCAAATTCAAATACATTTTTTAACTTGTAGTGGATGACACTGGATGTTAATACAGTTTTTTTTTCTAATATCAATTCAGTAATTAAATTTAATTAATTAATTTTAGTTTTTTTTTAAGTTGCATGTATATACCAATAGAGGGCGCCAGATAAACTTAAAAAAAAATGAATGAAAATTATTTATAAAGGACTTTCCGCAATAGAGTGAAAAAAAGTAGGAATTGACTTTACATTTTTTTGATATTATTTGTTTTTTTTTTTTTCTTACTCTGTGTGTGTGTGAAGAATGTATTTATAAACAGAGTAATTTTGCTTTATAAAACAATTGACAAGTGTTTACTCATCTTTTGTGTATACTTATAGTTATACTTGCTTCTTACAATAATTTAAATGTGTGTATATATATATATTTTTGCTTGTTTATTTAAAGTAATTTTACTGTTTAAATAATCTACTTGTGTGCATATATTGTGTTGAATATTTAAGGTAATTCGCTGCATAAAATAATTTATGATTGTGTATTATTTAAGGTAATTAGCTTTATAAAATGAGTTTTTGGAACCCGATTGCTTTTAGCAAATCTATATTGAGATCTATCAGTTCAGTTTACTTGGTTCGTATCTGCTGGTTGGCCAAGTGTAAACGAGATGTAAACTTTATAAAGAGGGCTTCGTATACCAAAAACGTAAATTTCGTTTAAAAGCTGAACATTTTAAGTTAAAAAATTGATTTTGTTATTATTTTTCACACACAGTGGCACATTTTTCAATTCCTTCTGTTAGCTCACACTCTCCCAATATATATCCTGTTCAAATTTTCAATCGTTCATAAAATACTTCTTATTCATCCATTCAAGTTCAAATATCTTTTTTTTTTGAACTTGTAGTGGATGACACTGATGTCAATACAGTTTTTTCAAATATTAATTCATTCATTAAATTCAATTAATTCATTTTAGTTTTTTATAGATTTAAGTTGCATGTATCTACCAATAGAGGGCGCCAGGTAAACTTAAAAATGAATGAAAATTATTTATAAAGGACTTTCTGCAATAGAATGAACAAAAAGTAGGAATTGACTTCAAAATTTTTTTTTTTTTTTTTTTTTTTTATATTATTTGTTTATGAGAAGTTGATCAATACAGAAATGAAGTGTTTGCAATTTTGTCAATAATCTGCATAATCCTGACAAAAATATACATCGTCTTTTACATTTGATATAAAAGTGAAAATTCTAAGCATTTTTATTTCAGTATTATGTGTAGAGCATATTTTTGTTTTTTAAAATTTTCATTAAAATTTTTTATTGATGTTCTTTTTGAGATATTTAATTTTTTAGCGTGCGATTGATTTAGCAAATATATACTGATATCCATCAGTTTAATTTACATGATTTGCATCTGCAGGTTGGTTAAGCTTAAAGGTTGATTGGTTGGTTGATGGGGTTTTGGCACAAGGCCAGATGTTGCGCCGAACGTCAGTACTTTTTTAAATTCTTGTAAAATGAAATAGTTAAAAGCTAAAATATCCGTTGCTAGAACAGGTAAAATTCAATAAATAAATTCAGATAAATAATGAATTAAAATTCACATAAAATCTATTAAAAGTAGAGCTGTGAAACATTGTCAATGAAAAAGAATTTAAAATACGCAATAGAAATATAAATGTAAATCAAGATAAAATGGTGCAAAACAGAAATTTCATATAAGCGTAAAGGAGACGTAAGCTTCGTAAACGTAAACTTCGTTAAAAGGTTGAAAATTTTAATGCAAAAATATAGATTTTGTTATAATTTTTCACACATTCTAGTAGACACAATTATTTTAATGAAGACATTCCAGACACGTGAGAAAATAAAACTCATCAACTAAACACTGCCTTTTCAGGTGTTTAGCAAAGTGATCAGGTTTTAAGTGGAACTCTTATTAATATGTTTCTTTTCAAACGAATTAAAACGAACACTCCTCCTGGCGGCCGATGAAAAAACTAGAACCTCCAGTAAGGCTATGTGGGGCAGAGGTCAAGTTGATTTCCTCTTCAATTCCCGACTCTCTCTGTTTGACGGATAAATTTCGCGCGTTTTTTCCTCTTCCTTCTTGCGAAAGTGAAAGGAACAAGCACCTTCTCACCTTTTCTTAACCGATTATATGTATTTCTTTTTTCAAGATGAAAACAATGAAAAAAATTGTTTTCGTGGAAAAAAAAAAAAGTTATGAATGGGTTCATCTTCACTTTTTCTTTTGTTTGCGATTGTTTTGCTTTTGAGGAAATCACTGCAGAAAGAGTTAGTAACATTTTGTAGTATAGCAAATATTTATTAAATTGTACTAGTTTCTAGTAAGTCTCTATTTTATTATGACATATATAATATCTTTATACATATAGTAACAAGTAATAATAATAAAAAAATTTTAAGTCAATTCCTACTTTTTTTTTTCTCTATTGCAGAAAGTCCTTTATAAATAATTTTCATTCATGTTTTAAGTTTATTTGGCGCCATCTATTGGTAGAGGCAACTTAAATCTAAAAAAAAAAAAATTAATTAATTAAATTCAATTAATGAATTAATATTTGAAAAAACTGCATTAACATCCAGTGTCATCCACTGCAAGTTAAAAAAAATGCCTTTGAACTGGAATGGATGAATAAAAAGTATTTTATGAACGATTGAAAATTTGAACAAGATATATATAGGGAGAGTGTCAGCTAATGGAAGGAATTGAATAATTAAGATATTACTGATTTTGAAATTATTAATTGAATCTCAGTTAATCGAAAGGATGATATTTAACATTTTTTTCTCATATTATGACGGCATTTGAATTGGGACAATTAATTAGGAATTAATTACAGTCTTATACTCGATTGTGTGGAAAAGGTAAACATCCGGTTTAAAAGGCGGAAACGGACGAAACTTGTTAGGGATGCTGGGAAGAAAAAGGAATGAAATAAAAAAAAATTTATCTAATTTTTTTTATATTAGTGATTTTTAAATTTTGATTCTTTAAAATGAAGTTTTTTTTTTTTGTGAAGTTAATATCCTTCCAAAAATACCTTTCTCTCCTATTACGCCGCTCTCTTGAATCCATCGAATTTAGCCGCTTTCGCACAGGCAGGGCATCACTGCTGAGACGTGTTGATTCATTCTTCTACTAAATTTATTGGCTGCTTAACATCAAGAACTACGTGGCCTGAATAGGTGTTTAGCGCTACGGCACTCGGTACAACAGGTTTTGGATTCGAATCCCGGCGGTGCCAAGGATGTTTGTAGCGGTTCGGAATCCACTTTAAACCGAAGATCCCGGTCTAATTGGATCGTAGAGCGATGTGGGGGTAGTGTTACTCGCGTCCATGGGTTATCTTCAAGCTACACATGCCCCCTGCATAATGCTAAATGAGTAACAACTGTGTAGCCCTTGCTTATGGCATAAAGATAACTGAAGATAGATAGCATTAGATAAAAAAAAAAAATCTTGGTACTTTTCACACAATCGGTGTTTAAACTATAATTGTGTTATTAGAAAAAATAGAACCCTTGTATTTTAAAAATATAACGATGAAAAATCGAAATTATCGAAGTTTCACGATGACATCAAAACTAGAGTAGGGGTTCTTATAACGATCATGTGACGTCTAATCACGTGATTATAGGTCCATGTAGGATGACCAATAGGGAACGATTATTGGCCTTATGGTCTGGAATACAGAAACTGTAATTAACTCAGGCAAAAAATGATTAATATTTTCCCCCTGGAAACCTCATTACAAGTAATTTGCAAAGGGTTATGGACACTATAATTATTGGGTCACTGAGTTTATCTAAAAATTAGCCTGAGACATTTTGAAAATTACATCGAAATTTTGCATGTTTTATACAAAATAATTAACTGAGTTGAAAGATGATTAACTATGTAGGTATTTACTGAATAATTCACTTAATTATTACTTTAGTGAAAATTTACTGAATAATTTATTTAATTATTTATTAATCTACTTTATTGATTACTTAATTATTTAATTTACATTATTGAATAATTTACTTATTTACTTTTTACTTTTACTATAAAACAGGGTGATCTAGCATAAGGTCAATCAGAACTGTATTTTCGAAAATTATAATAATAAAAATTAAATGAAAGGAAATAAATTAAAAACAGTGTTTTATTTAACGAAAACCACTTGTCAAATGTTTGGAATATAATGTGTTGAAGTTGGTAACCCCAAATGTGTGAGATCTGATTGGTTGACTGTCTCTTCACGATCATCACTGCAGAATATTTTCGTATTTTTGTTTTTTGACATTTTCGCAGGTCACGTAGACGAAAAATTGAAATTGAAACAGAATTATGTTTCGTGTAAAATGCTTTCTGTTAAATATGATGCTCAATTCTTAAAACTGCATTTGTTTGGTGCAATATAAAACCAGTTTTGTGTAATACAGAAAGCATTTTTGTCTGTACTTCATTAAATATGGTTTCGGTTAAATGCATTGGGTATAGATTTCCTGTAATTTAATTTAAAATTTTAAATTTAATAAAATCAGTCAACATATTTTAAGGAAAACATTTTTTAATGAGAAATCAGTACTTTCTTTATTTTACTGATCTTTCATAGTGTAGTGTGGTTTAGTAAGAAAAAAAAAAAAGATTCACCAGTTATTAGAACAGGTGTGGTTCGGTTTGACGCTCTACGGTCACTTTTTCGCCCACTTTACATTTTTTTTTTTTTTCACTTTTTTTTGCACCAGGACCTAGAATTTAACATGGATTACGAATCACTAACAAACATTTAGGCTACCAACCAGGATACGAACTTGAAGTCTGTGGTACCAATGGCCAGAGCGCTAGCCAGTCGGCCATTAGGTCGCTTTTAGAACGAGAGATCTCGACTCGAAACTAACAAGCAAAGTCAAACTGACAGCTCCATTACCTATGCAATGGATGCGCTTGAGAAATATATAGGCCAATTGCTTTCGAGAAGTTGGAAGGAGGATATGAAATTCCCACAAATTAGAATAACATAACTATGGAATAAATAAAATTTAATTTTCTACAAAACAGATATTCCAGAAACAAATGGCATCAAACGCCCGATTCGTGGCCTAGCGATAATGTGTGCTAGCGTGCAGAAGGACACAGGTTCGAACCCACTGAAGGTGCTCTTGATTTTAGAAAAGAGGATATATGAGGGTGATTGTTGAAGCATGTGTAAAGCGCTTCGCATTAACAGTCAGACAAACCGGTCAGAGTTTTTCAAGTTTCCTCCCATATGATAGCGGCCTGATGGCTCTGGTCTTTGGTGCTTCAGGTTCGAATCATGTTGAGCGTTGATGTTTATTAGTCGTTCGAAATTTCCTTTAAACTGTAGGTCAATGTCTGCTTAGCCTTGATATACAAAAACGACAGTAGAGCTTAGAATACTCTAAAAAATGTAGTCTCTAAACTCGTTGAGCCATCACCCGTTAGAGGGCTCTTCATGGCATAAATTAGTGAAGCACGAAGCCCAAAGATGCTCAACAACAATAATTAAAAATGACCTTTAAAAAAGTACCCGGTAATTTATAAGGTACAACATCTGTTTAAAAATTATATCACGTCTCATTTTCTTAAATATTAATTGACCTATTAAGGCCTTTTTATTTTTGGTATGCGGGGAGCTAAGAAAAAAAAAATACGAGAACATTATTTTAATTCAACACATGTAATTCATTTTATCTTCCTTAATTGTTATAGTAAAAAGAAAAATGTGTATATATCAGTTTACATTTTCACTGTATTCAGATTTGTAGAGATAAAAAGTTTTGGAAATAAAATAAACAAAAAAAAAATTTCAAATCAGAATAATGATTTCAGACCACCATCTAAGCAATAATGAAAAATTTTAAAAATAACCGACAGATGATTTTTTTTTTTTCATTATGTATAATAACAAAGTAACTTAAAATTTGTATTTTTATTTCCATTGAGCAAGAAAAGAGAGTTACAATCTAACCTCTCAAGAACTCATTTCAAAACAAAGTATTACAAAAACCCATTAAGACATAAAAGACCTTCCGAAAGGCTCTCTATTCAAAAGACATTTGACTTACTTAAGAAGAGAGAGAGAGAGAAGAGAGAGAGAGAGAGAGAGAGAGAGAGAGAGAGAGAGAGAGAGAGAGAAAATAAGGAACAATAATCATCAGTTCGCAATGAAGAGCAAAACTTCTTCTTTCGCAACTCTCAATAATGTCTTTCCTAATAACCACCATTGATTTCCATAAAAGTCAAGGCGTCGCTTTAATTAAAAACGTTCCTCCGATTCAAAGTTTCTGGGGTGATTGAAATTTCGGTCATCAATTATGCGGCGAAAAGAAAGTCTTCCTTCGAAAATAAGAGCACTTGCGAACGACCGGCATCTTGTTTTTTATTTATTTTTTTACCAAATTAGTTTCTCGTTCAATTAAGTTCTTCAAGTTGATTTGAAAATGTCACGGCTTTTTTCTTTATGCTTTTGCAAGGTGCAGATGGTAAACTGACAGCCTTTATTATTCAAAATATTTTTTTTTAAATTCAATTTTGCTCTTTAAAAATAAACTTCTTTATGATCTTGATGGGTCTCGTGTTTCACTTAAGGATATCATAAACAGCTAACTGTGAGTGATGAAGAGAGATCATTGTCATCTGAAAGGTCTTTTCTTTTTCTATGTTTTACACCTGGACTAGTATTATAATATAAGACTGGACTAATATTATAATATTTTACATTGGTAAGAGCTAAATAGACCTAGGTAGAGGATGCCCTACCTAGGGCTATGTAGCTCCTACCAGTCAGAAAAATGAAATTTAAACACCAGTAGACCTCTTGAATGCCACGAACAGCCCACCGACGCGTGTTGATAGGAGGACAATGCCTCCCGGGTTGGCTTTTTTATTAGTATTTGCCTCGTATTTGCTTGTTGTACAGGAAAACTCCCACCCGGTAGTCTGACTATCGATTCTCATATAGTATCGATAGTCAGACTACCTGGTGGGAGTTTAAGTGGTGGGAGTTACTTAATACACTTTGTTACAATCACTCTAGAATCTCCTCGCTTCTGAAAACAGTGACTAAAACACTGCCGCCAAAGAATTCGAACGTCAGCCCACCTGAACGCTAGCTGTGTACGTGGACCTTGTATTGCATTTAAGCACACCATGAGCAATCTAACGATGAATGATAGAGGGGACTACATCAACTTCTGGAAGGACTTATAGGAGTAACTATGCTGAGTATGCTACTACTGAGCCTTGGATTGACAATAATTTATGGCCAGGTAACGGCAACAAGGCTTTAACGGTAATTTATAGTCAGAAAGGCTTCCTGAAGGCAAAGGACGATTGGGTGGCTATGCGTTATAATGCATTAAGGCATTAAGGAAAAAAATAATTACTATTTTAATGCATAAACATTTTGAGATTGACTTTGTTATTCTGTGGTAGGCTACATAATACTTTTATATAAGCGGAGTCATGTTCGCTGTTTTTCGGTATGATAATTTGAATTGAATACACCTGAAGAAGATGTGAATTAGGTTAAGAGTTACCCAGGATGTATGAAGGCGTAATAGCTACACTGTATCCACACTTTGTCACCATGATTTTGCAAAAATTATCCTCAAGAACAACATGTGAAGATTCACACACTTCTTCTCGAGCCAAATGAAGAAATTTTCCCTTCCAAAAGTTTATCAGGTTCATATCGACGTAAACACGGTAATTTGTAGCCGTGATTTATAGCTTTCTGTCTACATGCGCTTGTGTGGTTTAGAATGGAAATCTCTCTGTTCCGTGCTCAAAGCTATATTTACCACGATGCTAGAACCTATATAAATTAATTTTACCACTCTGATGAAGTTATTTTGCAGAGCAAATTTTACTGATATATTAAAAATCATTGCGATCATTGCGTCGAAAAATTTCACTTTTATTAAATTTGTTTCAGACATATGAAAGGGTTTGAAAAATAAAAAATAGTCTGGTTCGAGTTTTCTTTTTTAATGTACATGTACATTTTAATGTACGTGTACCTCTTTGTTAGAATCTAGATTTTAGTCAATAAAAAATTTTTTTTTGTTTTAAGTAATTTTCAAAGAACAATGAAACTCTCACTCTCTGACTTTACAACTTTCAATTAAATTTTATAAAGTTTCAATTCATAACAGAAAGGAAATTGCGTGAGAATGGCAAAAAAAAGTTTAGCTTTTCATGCGACGATTTTCTGAGAAATACAGTAGGATTTCACAGAAATCTGATAGAAGATTCAACTTATAAAAAAAATCTGAAGCTTTTCGTGACGATTACTTTTGTAGAAGGTATCAATTGCAGAGAATTACGGGAAAAAAACTGAGCCCACGAAAATGAAATTATATGGGAAGTCTCTCACCCACGACTCCAGTGATGAGCAGCAATTTTCGCCAAGATCTCTCTGATGTGCTTTGCCCACTTTCTGTTGCGTAACGCAACTCTGCGGAGTTCCATCCCATCGCTTTGTTTGGAGACCATGTCGGGCGGAGACCAAGTTGCGAAAAGGTTTTCGAAATAAGGTTTCTTCAGAATAGCATCTGATGAAGAATTCCAGTCAAGTTTCTTCAGAATTCAAGTCGAGATTAATTGTCTGTTATGAATCATTGCAAATAAAGACTCCCCAAAATTAAAAATAAACACACTCCATACATTAATTAATGGCGGATTACTTGGAGCATTTTCACAAAATAATAGGTTTATTCCAAATTATATATTAAAAAAAATCAGGTCTATTGAGGTTATCAATGTTGGTTTGATAACCTCAACTAACCTGATGTAAGGTTTGAGGTTGAGAGGTATCATTAGGTTTTCGAGTAGGGAGAAATTCTGTTAGAAATACAGCATGGGAAGCCTAAACGAAAGGATCCATTTTACTTTTCTACAAAGTAATGACAGGGTTAGATAAAAGATAAACAATCTAATCACGTAATCTAAAAATTATCCACTAACTCATAATAACCCGTGGTAACAGAATAGCATAGAATACGAAAATATTAAGCATCATTTAGTATCCTCCACATGTATGAAAAATGATATCTATAAATATCAACAGCACTTGTTTTTATCCAGCTTTAAAATAATGTTGTTTTTATTTCCGGTTTTGAATCCATGAAAATTATGGATGAACCTTTTCCTCATCTACTGATTTGAAACAATCCCTTCCTTAACAATACGCCCTCATCGCGCAAAATAAAAAGTCTACGTTTTTGTCTTGTTTGGCAGAGGGCTTTGCCATCCCATCTAAAATGATCTTGAAATTTGAATGATCCCTTGACAGAGATCCTCATTTCACAATGAGCCACTTCATCACTAATAAGTCTTCTTTGTTGTTAGTATACTCATAATGGGCTTTCGATGATTCATTATCAGATTCAATTGATAAAACGAATACGATTTTTGTAGAGGAGTGAGTAATTTTGGACCTTTGTATACGGTATTTGGCGGATGGGTAATAGTATATAGTGGATGGTTAGGCGGATGGTAATGGCTATTCTTTCATAGCAATTTTTTGTCATACGTTATTTAGAAATTTTTTTGTTCCTCCTTTTCACAAAAAGCTATCAGCAAAATCTCCACAATTGTATCTTCGCACAGAGTGCCTCTGTATGCTCTGGTAACAAGCAAGAAAACAAAATTATGAATAACATGAAAAATATTCACATTGTTGAATTAGAGAGATGTTTTTCATTATTTCTATGACTTTTAGCCTGCCTGTGCAACATCATCAACGGCTACTTATTTTAAGCTGAAATTGTTTTAAAATAGTTTTTGTAAATTATCGCAGAGATTTTATCTGATTTTAATTTACACACTAATAGATAACTTCAGTTACAATAATGCCTGCCATAAACAGTACTATTATGGTATATTGGTAGACATGATGCCTCCCATGAAACTTTTCAGTGGGAACCTTCTCTGTTTGCGCTAATATGAAGGAATATGTAGAAAATTTCCACTAGATGGTCTGACTGTCGACCTGGAAACATTGAAAAAAATCTCTTACAATATCGTGTTTCCGATGTAAGCAACATACATTGCCAGCAGATTCGAACTTGAATCCTCCTGCACGTTACTACTTTTTTTTTAAGAGTCGGACTTACTATTTCAGGATGAAGTTTAAAAAATAAAACTATTTGTTCTCAGTTTTTCTTGATTTTTATTAACATCATTAAATTTTGCAATGATTCTCTGCCTTTTTAGAATCACTGAAAAATATTGCATGGAACAATAAAATTAATATTAAAATTAAAAGCTCTTAATATCTTTAAACTGCATAAATGCTAACTGCATATTTTGCATTTGTTCGTAGAGCAAACAATTTTCGGCATTGAAAAAGCTCATTGATTCTCTGAAAATGCCACCAAAAAGGACATTGGAATTAGTGTTAATATACCGAAATCGAATAAAAACGCTCAATGCTAAAGCTAATCAACCGTGGAATAAAGTGTACATAAAATCATTCAATAACTCTGTAGCTAAGAAGTACTTTCCCTGTATTTCCCAAGGCTTTTGCCATTTTTTTACCAATTTCAGTGTTAGTCAGTTTATGACAGAACATGGCATTTTTAACTTTTCAGGGCATAAATTTTAACTGTATTCAACTGATCTTTGCAGTCGCAATGTGGGTAGAGTAGAGAATATCGATCTCATTCTGTTTAGCTGATTTAGGCTTTAAACATTCTAAAAAAATTAAAGGAAGATACTCCAAATAGTCAAATGACCACCAATTTTTTGTCAATTTATTAATGAGAATCCTGCTTTACAGCTTTTTTATAAATTTGTAAACTCTTACTTTTTCTTAAATCCTTTTTCTCATCCTTTTATAATATTTTGTAATGTCATATGTTCTTTCAAATTTACCGTTTATTTGATGCTTTTTAATATTTTGTCCTTGATTTGTTTGTTACTTATTTCTGTAAGTCTCGTGTGATATTTTGTGGTACAAGAGAATTTCCTGTTAGCTTCAATTTAAAAAACAAATTATATTTAACCTTCCTCATAGATTTCTTCTTTAAAAATTAGCTATTTATCTCAATATAAAACTAAAACAATATTAGACTTCCTGTTATATGTTCAATAAGTTAGAAATCAACCTATCACAAATCTTTTCTTTTTTTTTTTGCCATGATCACTAGTTAGCTTACTCAGGGTTTTTACTAACATTTTTCCTTGATCTAACAATCAAAACGGAATTGTTATGGATCAAAGCAACTGGAAACAGATGATCTTTGTTCTGTTTTTGATTTACCTTTTGACTAGCTATAATTTTTTCTAATCAAAGAGCAACCGCTAATGATTTTTGGAACATGCAGCATTGGATGTTCCTTTGTTCTGGTGTTTGCCGAGAAGTTTTCTTCTAAGATTTTTTTTTGTTGGTGGAAAAAAAGCGTTTTGTTTCTTGAATATATTTTATCTGTTTATTGCGTGTTCAACTTTTTCTCGTTTTATGTTACTTATCTTGCGTTTAGTTGGATAGCTCAAGATAAAGCAGACAACCTGCTAACATAAATCTCAAAGTCAAGTTAAGTAATTTATCTGTTGAGTTTGTATGCTTTCAGACAGAGAGCTGCGAAACCTTGTGTATGTAGATGATATCTTAAAAATTGAGTATTGTCTTATATTCAGATCAAGTCACTGTTTTTCTTATCTCTATATCTTATTCTATTCCGTTATTTGCCTTTCAGCGATGACTTTTCAAATCTATTATATTTGCTAAAGATTTAGTTTGGACATGTTGCGTTGGTTCTAATATTTTAGATTTTTATTTTTCTTGGTGCAAAAGAAAGCATTTTATTGTTTGAATATATTTTGCTCTATTTGTTGCAATTTATTCTTTATTAAGATGCAATTGGATAATTGAAAATAGAAGAAATTGGAACCAAAAATCTTATAAAGTCAAATCAAATCACTCCATACATCAGTTGAGAAAACACATTTAAGGATTCAGCTGTAAAATGTTGGGCACTTAATATTATATTTTAAAATTGAGTATTGCCTTATATTCAGAACAAGTTACTATTTTTCCTATCTCTATATGTTATTCTATTCCTTATTTACCTTTTATCTATGGCTTTTTCAATCTATTATATTTGCTAAAGACTTATTTTGAACGTTTGGTATACCTTTTCCTGCGTGTTTTCTGAGAAGTTCTTGATGGGGGGGAGTTCTAATATTTTTAGATTCTTTTCCTTAGTGGAAAAGAAAGCATTTTATTGTTTGAATATCTTTTGTTCTGTTATACAATTGTAGATGAAATTGGACCAAGAATCTGATAAAGTCAAATCAATTCGATCCATTCATCAGTTGAGAAAATACATTTACGGATTCAACTGTAAAATATTGGACACTTAATATCATATCTTAAAATTGAGTATTGCCTTGTATTCAAATAAAGTCACTATTTTCCCTATTTCTATATCTTATTCTATTCCTTATTTGCCTTTTAGCGATGACTTTTCAAATCCCAAATATTTACTAAAGGTTTATTTATCATTTATATCGGAAAATGCGAAGACAAAGGTTACGTTTGGTATACCTTTTGTCTTCGTATTTTCCGAAAAGTTATCGACTGGGGTTCTAATATTTTAGATTTTTATTTTCATTGGTGGAAAAAGAAAGCATTTTATTGTTTGAATACATTTTTGTTCTATTTGTTGTAATTTATTCTTTATTAAGCTGCAATTGTAGAAGAAATTGGACCAAGTGTCTCATAAAGTCAAATCAAATCACTCCATTAATCAGTTGAGAAAACACATTTAAAGATTCAGCTTGTAAAATATATGGGCACTTAATATCATATTTTTAAAAATCGAGTATTGCTTAGTATGCGGATCCAGTTTAAAAGCAATTTTCTATTTAACTTAACAACGCATGCATAACATTAGCTTTATGGGATTGAAAAAAACAACTACAACAGCAACAACAACGGCTTGAAGACATTTTTAAGTTCTGACAAGATACCTTTGTCTGCTTGTTTGGCGAGAAGTTCCCGATTGGAGGTTCTAATATTTTTAGATTTTTTTTTCTGGGTAGAAGAGAAAGCATTTTATTGTTTGAATACATTTTGTTCTATTTGTTGTAATTTATTCTTTATTAAACTGCCATTGTAGAAGAAATTGGACCCAGAATCTCAATAAAATAAAAAATCCAAATCACTCCATTCATCAGTTGAGAAAATGTATTTACGGCAATAAAATAGTGGGCACTTAATATCATATTTTTTAAAAATTGAGTATTGCTTAGTATGCGGATCAAGTTTAGGCAATTTTCTAGTTAACTTAACAACGCATACATAACATTAGCTTTGTGGGATTGAAAAACAACAACGGCTTTGAAAGACATTTATTTAAGTTCTGACAAGATAATGTGCCCGATATGCAAAATGGCAATTAACTTTATGAACTAATGAATGGCTATTGGAAAAGCACCATTCCAAGGTGATCTGAGGCAATCTGCAAATCAATTGCTTCCTTTTCTGACAATAACTGGTCGATAATCGGGTCAGAAGATGGCGGAGTGATCCGGCACACTTCAAGAGAAGCGAACGAGTTGCGGGGTGAAAGGTGAACCGGCCAGACAGAACGCGCCCATCACAATGGAATCGGGGCAATCGAGCCGACTCGAATGATTCAATGAGAATGATTCAATCGAGTTCTTCATAAAGCCCACACGAGTGTCAGAGGTCGCTTTCACCTGATTTCGCGTAACATTTCAATATCTCTTCTTCGTTTTTTTTGGCGAGCCGCTAATGTTGCTCTGGATTAAAAAGGCAAAGAGAATGAAAACACTTTCTATTGCCTTAGAACATGTCTTTTTTTTTTTCTGTTTTTATCTGTGATGTTTTACTTTTAAACTCGATGTTCAGAATCCAATTGATGCGCTATGTTTTAGATTTGTTTTTGTTTTGAAATTTAGCACAACAAGACATTTTGGAAATGCTTGAATTTGTCTGATTATATATAATTTGGATCTTTTTCTTGAAAAAGAGTAGTTGCAGAAACCCAGATAAAGCGAGCATAAATCACAATTTTTTTTAAGACTATCAATTTTCAATACACTATCATATGTACGATGTTTATTATTATTTATTATTTTTTGGGCAAAGTTTGTATTCGAACTGACATATAATATTTTAAAGGATTTCATTGTTTTTAATATGTATTTTTTTACATGTATATAATATCTGTTTGCTTTCTCAATATTACTTTTAATTATATTAAATCACACATATTAAATTTTATCCAAAAAAGGTGTTTTTAATCACCTTATTCATTTTTATGGATCTCACCCTATTAGACAAATTACTTTCTATTCATTTATGGCATAAAGATAAATGTCTCTATATTGCCTGCTGCATTAGAGTTTTTTTCCGGAAACCACTTTAAATCGTTTTTATTGCCATAGAACATGTCTTTTTTATTTGTTGTTGTTTTTATCTTTGATATTTCACTTTTAAACTCAATGTTCAAAATCCATTTGATGTCTATGTTTTCCATTGAAACTTAACACAGCAAATTTTGAAATACTCGAATTTGGTTAATTATAGATAATTTGGATATCTTTCTTGAAAAAGAGCATTGACGAGCATAAATCACAGGGTTTTTTGAACAGAATCAATTTTCGATACACTATCATGCTTGATGTTTATCATTATTATTATTATTTTTGAAAAGTTTGCATTCGAACTGACATGTATTATTTAAAATGAATGCATTGTTTGCATAAATGTATACAATATATGCTTATTCTATCAATATTGCTTTCAACTATTTAACAACATTCATATGGAATTTTATCCATAAAAGGTATTTTTATTCACCTTATTCAACCTAATGGATCTCACCCTATTTGACAAATTACTTCCAATTCATATTTTATATACTCTATATTTTCACTTATAAAAAAGTATTCTTTAAAAACTAAGTATAAAACATTATTACTATGTATTTAAAGTAAATAATTTTTTATTCACAAGAATAAAAATCTACAATAAATTTAGCTTTAATTTTTAGCTGGTTAAAGAAAATATGAAAAAAAAAATATGAAAAAATTACAAAATAAAATAATCATTTTTAAAGATTTTTCTAAAAATAAGGAGTTACTATTGCCTAAGGAATTTAATTTCTCCTTAATTTCCCTTTTGCATGTTGTAAATAACAGATGTCCCGTTCCCATCACTTGGTAATTCCATTTCATGATATTCCTTTAAAAGTTCCTCAGTTACTTTCCACAAATAATTATTGTTTTAATAATTGTTAACTAATAATACTTTTTTTAATGCAGCAAGTTTATCTTTTAATATAGTCTTGATTGGCATATCCTGCATATTGTTACAATAATTATATTTAAACTGTGTGTATATAGTTAGATATTTCACGAAATACAGTTAATCCATGTACTGTTAGGTATTCTGCAAATTCCGAATAATTAAAAGTAGAGAAAAAAAAAGTTAGTGCCCTCCATAAAAATGTTACTATTAACAAATGCACTGTTACGTATTCTGCCAACGGCCATACCATGCTGAATATACCGGTTCTCGTTAGATCACCGAAGTCAAGCATTATTGGGCGCGGTCAGTACTTGGGTGGGTGACCACCTGGGAACACCGCGTGCCGTTCGCATTCACACATTTGGGACCTGAATGGCCGAGTATCTAGCGCTCTGGCGCTCAGTGCCACAGGTTTCGGGTTCGAGTCCCGGCGGTACCATGGGTGTTTGTAGTGGTTGGGTATCCCCTTTAAGCCGTAGGTCCCGGTCTCACATGACTGTAAGAGCGTCACGGAGCAAAAGTCAGGCTTCTACCTACGGGTGCTCCATCACAACAGAAGCTGCTTCCTTCCCCTTCAATCATGAGTACATATGGGCTCGTGGGCTTGGCCTAGAAATGTCTGCCAAGTGGGATAAGAAACAACAACAAAACACGTATTCTTCACGCATTGAATAATTCAAAATGGGTATAGAAAAGGGTTAATGCCATCCATGAGGATATTACTATTAACGTACTGTTTGGTATCCATATATCCTGAATAATTCATAATGGGTAAAGAAAATGCCATCCATGAACTTATTGTTAACCGATGTATTGCTAGGTATTCTACATATCCCGAATAATTCATAATGGGAAGAGGAAAAAGAAATTAGTGCCATCCAAATTAGTGCCATCTGTTAACAAATGTACTGTAACGTATTCTACATACCCCGAATAATTAATAATGGCAGATAAAAAAAAAGTTAATGCTATCCATGAGGATATTATTGTTAAAGTACTGTTTGTTATTCTACATATTACGGATAATTCATATAGAGTAAAGAAAAGAGTTAATGCTATCCATGAAGACATTACTGCCGACAGATGTACTGTTAAGTATTTTACATACCTAGAATAATTCATAATGTGCAAAGAAAAAGAAGTTAGTGCCATCCATGAGGATATTACTGTTAACAAATGTACTGTTACGTATTCTACATATTCCGAATAATTCATAATGGGTAACGGAAAATGAGTTAATGCCATTCATGAAGACATTACTGCAAACCGATATGCTGTTAAATATTCTACATACCCCGAATAATTAATAATAGGCAGAGAAGAAGAAGTTAGTGCCACCCATGAGAACATTACAATTAACCCATGTACTTATATTGTGTAGAGTAAAAGGAGTTCACCCCACCCATGAATACATTATTTGCAGATCATAAACTGTTAAGTATTTTACATACCTAGAATAATTCATAATGGGTAGAGAAAAAAGAAGTTAGTGCCATTCATGATGACATTACAGTTAACCATGTACTTACTTGTATTGGGAAGATAAAAAGGAGTTCACTCCACACATGAAGACATTATTATTAGCCTATTAATGAACTGTTAAGTATTTTAAGTATCCCGAATAATTCATAATGGGCAGAGAAAAAATAAGTTAGTACCATCCATAAGGACATTACAGTTAACCCATGTACTTATATTGATACCCATTGTACGTATATTGAGAAGAAAAAAGAAGTTCACTCCACCCATGAAGACATTTGGGAAAAACTGCTTCACTCTAAAGAAAATGAGTTAACTCATTTTCTTAAAAACTTTCTTTTAAACTTTTACTAGACAGTAGTTTACGAGACATTCATATGTACTGAAACGAGTGTCATCAAACCTGTTTGGAAGTTTGTGACTGAATCATTAGAGAAAAGTGAAAGGGAGAAAATTGACTCCCTAATACACACGCTAGTTATCTCACTGTAAGTGGACTACTGGTCACGTTTTGTACTATCGAATGATTTAACATGAGTCTACAAAAACATTTCGTTGAATGAGGAAGCATGATCTACATTTCCAGTAAAAGTGGGTTTCCACCCCGTATTAAAACATTGCAACATAGATTGCATATGAAACAAAGCACACTATTCTAAATTTTTTTAATTCTTCATTTACAAGTTTGAATTTTTCATAATGTGACAAACATATGATCAGTAATGAAGTTCGTTCCACGTATTTTACGTATCAATAGTTCTTAATGCAATTCTTTAGGTCACTGAGTGTTTTTCGGCAATCGTGGTTTACAAACAATATGTTTAATGTAACCCCATAAAAAATCACTTGCAATGATATTTGCGGCCATACGAATTAGGTAAATCATCGTCACCTGCACGTCTAATGCTGAATTATAGAAGCTCCTATTTTAAGTAATTACGTACACCCAAAGACCAACATAGTGAAGCTCTATTTGGATGAAACACAAAAGTTCTCATGCAATTATAGAAATAACCAAATTTGTAACACGTACAGATAACACAGTCCTGCAAAGAAAAAAAAAACTTTCCAAAAATTGTTTTAATTTTAATGGTTTATGTTATTTGCCTATTTCCTTTCGAAAATTAAATTCATTCTTTTTCATCACCTAAGTTTTTCACAAAGATATTACATATTTTTTGCTACAGTTAACTGAAATCATGAAATTACGACAATCAATATTAGATTTATTAACATATAAAGTTATGTGAATTACATTTTTTCTTGATTCGATCCAATAATAACTGAGCAATACATATAATATAAAATGTTACATGTATTTGTAATAACGTTTTTAACTTACCATTAAAAGATCTTTTCACTCTTTCCCTGAAAAAAAATTGTACAGATTGTCTCTATTTATTTCTTCTTCTTTCATGATTATTATTTTAATACACTGGTTTACTCTATTACTTAAATTAATGTATTTTGAGAATTTATGTAAAAATTCTTTCTTACTCATTAATATACTAAATTCTTAAAATTAGTCTGAGATTTGGGAAAAAACTGTAGGTTATAATTTTTTCATTATTTTTATATTAACGAGATACAGAAAACTGTCAGAATCATCATTTACTTCACTGCCAATTTTTTCATCGTTGACCTGTGTAATGTTATTTATTATCGTTTTCTAAACGGAAAATAAATAAATGAATAAAAACAAAATAAAAAAAATATAAAATTAATTAACTTATTAAAATTACAAAATAACTCATAGAGTTTTGTTTGTGGCACGAAGCAAAACACATTCACTATTGGTGAACTATCTTCAACTCCACAATCTATCTTCAACTTCCAAATGCAATTTTTAACTCAGCAATCAGAACTTTACAATCACTCTTTGCAACTCCACACTCGATTCATTTACTTTTCATGAATAACTGATTGCGTAAGTGTAATAGTTTTGAAGATATGCGTTATTTAAATGTGATCATTATTTTTAACCTAACCCTCTGCATGAATTTGCATACGCATTTATAATTCTTCCACTCTCACACTTAATTAAATACATCACGTTAACGCTGCAAGTAAAACTATGTTAAACGAATACATTAAAACATATCCAGTCACGGATTCCAAAAGGGAGATTCTGACAGAACCCAATTCAACAAGAAAAGCAAACAATCGGAGGTATGAAAATGTATCGTGGTTATGAAAAACCACTGCATCACTTAAACATGATCACAAACCTTGACCCGCTTATTTTTCGCATAACGCTGCAGAATTTTCACAAACCTTAACTTTAACTATATGGGGATATTCCATTGGATTGCCTCTTCTCGGTATTGTCTCATCCAGAAAACTGGGTTACGGAAAGTAAAAGGAATTCGAACATCCTCCCCGAGGTAGAGAGTTACAAAAGCAAACGATTTTCCTGAAAGACTTGCGCCCAGTCGACGCCCCGCTGCACGATGCGAACCGGTCACAGTGAATGAAATCGTGACTGAGCCAAACTATCTCCTGCAGAGATGAGACATAATCGAATAGATGAGATTATTTTAACAATAACATCCGTCATAATTACGTGTTACATTCGAATGGATATGGCGTTTTTGAAAGACTTGATGGATTGCATTTTTTTTTTTTTTTTTTATTGTATTGTGTTTGTTTCTTTTGCAAATTCAATTCCACCAACTGAG
Organism: Caerostris extrusa; assembly: GCA_021605095.1. NCBI lineage: Eukaryota > Metazoa > Arthropoda > Arachnida > Araneae > Araneidae > Caerostris > Caerostris extrusa. The sequence continues at coordinate 37,407 of BPLR01004072.1, read as the reverse complement.
TATATATCTTCTTTTAAAGATATCCCGTTCGGAATCTTTTATTTTATTTATTTTTATTTAAACAGAAGCGCGAATAATTTAATTCCCTTTGAACGTCAATTCGATTGTCGTTTTTACAAGGAAAGATTTGCAATTTTGTTGTCTATCTTTTACGAAAAGTAAAAAATTATTTCTAATAAATCATTTATTTGTTTTTAATTTATATAGTCGTCTAACATCAAATTATTTTCTGGTTTCTGATGAGACTTGATGGATTGCATTTTTTTTTTTTGTTTGTTTCTTGGCAGATTCAATTCCACCAATTGTATGTATATATTTTCTTTTAAAGTTACATCGTTCTGAATCTTATTTTCATTCAAACAGAAGCGTCGATAATTTGGTTTCTTTGGAACGTCAAATTCACATTTACAAAAATGATTTACTAATTTGTTGCTTTTACTTTTCCCAAATATAAAAATTATTTCTAACGAATCATTTATTTGTTTTTAATTAATATAGTCTTCTAACATAAAATTATTGTCTGGTTTTGAAAGGCTTGATGGATTGCATTTTGTTTCCTGGCAGATTCAATTCCACCAACTGCGTATATCTTCTTTTGAAAGATATCCCGTTCGGAATCTTTTATTTTATTTATTTTTATTTAAACAGAAGCGCGAATAATTTAATTCCCTTTGAACGACAAGTTGATTGTCGTTGCAATCCAATTTTTACAAGGAAAGATTTGCAAATTTTGTTGTTTGTCTTTTCGAAAAAGTAAAAATTATTTCTAATAAATCATTTATTTGTTTGTCTAACATAAAATTATTTTCTGGTTTTGAAAGACTTGATGGATTGAATTTTATTTCTTGGCAGATTCAATTCCACCAATTGTATATACTTTCTTTTAAAGTTACCCCGTTCGGAATCTTATTTTTATTCAAACAGAAAGCGTCGATAATTTGGTTTATTTGGAACGTTTTACAAGAAATGATTTTTTTAATTTGCTGCTTTTATCTTTCCAAAATGTAATAATTATTTCTAATAAATTATTTATTTGTCTTAATTTTATAGCCTTCTAGCATAAAATTGTTGTCTGGTTTTCAAAGGCTTGATGAATTTCATTTTTTTATGTTTTTTTTTTGGCAAATTCAATTCCACCAACTGCGTATATCTTCTTTTTAAAGATATCCCGTTCGGAATCTTTTATTTTTTTTTATTTATTTTTATTTAAACAGAAGCGCGAATAATTTAATTCCAATTTGAACGTCACGTCGATTGTCGTTAGAATCCAATTTCTTTTATTTTCTTTTAAAATTACCCCTTTCGGAATCTTATTTTTATTCAAACAGAAGCGTCGATAATTTCGTTGGTTTCGAACGTCAAGTCCACATTTGCAAGAAATGATTTTCTAATTTTTGCTTTTACCTTTCCCAAATATAAAAATTATTTCTTATGAATCATTTATTTGTCTTAATTTATATAGCCGTCTAACATAAAATTATTGTCTGGATTTTGAAAGACTTGATGGATTGCATTTTTTTTATGTTCTTTTCTTGGCAGATTCAATTCCACCAATTGTATAGTATATATTTTATTTTAAAGTTACGCCATCCGGAATTTTATTTTTATTCAAACAGAAGCTTTGGTTCCTTTGGAACGTGAAGTCCAAATTTACAAATAATGATTTTCTAATTTGTTCCATTTATTTTTCCCAAATATAAAAATTATTTCTAATAAATCATTTATTTGTCCTAAATTTTATAGTCTTCTAACATAAAATTATGTTCTGGTTTTGAAAGACTTGATGAATTACATTTTTTTTTATGTTTGTTTCTTGGCAGATTCAATTCCACCAATTGAATATTCTTTTTTTAAATTTATACCGCTAGGAATCTTATTTTTATTCAAACAGAAGCGTCGATAATTTGATTTCTTTGGAACGTCAAGTCCACATTTGCAAAAATGATTTACTAATTTGTTGCTTTTATCTTTCCCAAATATAAAAATTATTTCTAATAAATTATTTATTTGTCTTAATTTTTATAGTCTTCTAACATAAAATCATTGTCTGGTTTTGAAATTCTTGATGGATTACATTTTTTATGTTTGTTTCTTGGCAGATTCAATTTCACCAATTGTATATATTTTATTTTAAATTTATCCCGCTAGGAATCTTATTTTTATTCAAATTCTCCTATGAATATCTTGTTCAAATTTTCAATCGTTCATAAAATACTTTTAATCAAGTTCAAATACATTTGTTTTGAACTTGTAGTGGATTTGGAATTTTTCAAATATTAATTCAGTAATTAAATTTAATTAATTAATTTTAGTTTTTTTGTTTAAGTTGCATATATCTATCCATAGATGGCGCCAGATAAACTTAAAAAGTGAATGAATTTATTTACAAAGGACATATAGTGAAAAAAAGTAGGAATTGACTTAAATTTTTTTTTTTTTAAATTACTTGTTTTTTTTATTGAAACAGAAGCGTCGATAATTTTTTTTGGTTTAGAACGTGAAGTCCACCTTTACAAGAAATGCTTTTTTCTAATTTGTTGCTTTTATTTTTCCCAAATAAAAAATTATTTCTAATGAATCATCTATTTGTCTTAATTTCTATAAATTAATATAAATTAACAAAGCTATTAAATTAATACAAAAATTATTTCTAATGAATCATCTGTTTGCCTTAATTTTTATAAATTAAGACAAAAATATTATAATGCAAAAATTATTTTTAATGAATCGTTCATGTGTCTACACGATTCATTAGAAATAATTTTTGATAACTAGTTACTCACGTGAAACCTAGATAACTGGCAGTAACTCGACTGACAACATATCTGACAACTGGAACAAAAAAAAAAATGTATACACATCCATATTTTTATTAAAATTTTCACCTTTTTATGGAGCATCTCAAAATAAAGAATTGATGAAAAAAATCAAATAGTTTATCGATTGATCACGATTTAAATTAATATTTGATATTAAATTTTTCATAGGAACAGGATTAAAATTTTTGTAAGTAAATAAATTCTTTTAAATGTACAAAATTGAAAAAAAAAGTTGGAAAGTATGCTCTGTAAAAATGTCCTGTCAGACACTAATTTTATGTTAGAAGATTATATATTGTCTGAGAATATTGTATTATGCATTATTATGTTTCTATAAAAGGATTTCAAATATGAATTTATATCACGATTAGAGATTGAAATATCGGTCAAAAGTTCAATACCGATATTCGGTATTTTTTAGATCTTAATAACGGGATACCGGTTTTAATACCGGTAGTAGAAATTTTAGAAAAAAAAAGAAAACACAGGTGTTTTTTGGTTTTATTAGTGAATGTAAATATCACAAATTTTTTTGTAATTTGATTATAACAGTATATAAAGAATCACAAAAAGTAAAGAAACATCTTATTTATTTAAATCACAAAAAGTATAAATATCGCTATTTAGTCTGTGGTGCTATTAAAAATTTTTGAAATGTGACCTTAAAAAACTTGCATCAATTGTACTATCATTAAGCCTGGAACGTAATTTTTGTGCAAAAATTACCAGCTGTCGAAAACGCTCTTTCAGCATCTACGCTAGTGGGTGGTACTGTTAGCAATGCGCGATAAACTTTTTCCAAAAATTTACCTCTAAATCCATCCTCTTCAGATAAATCTATTTCTCGTCGGATTGTTTTGGATATAACTGATTTCTGTATTCTGGTTTGTTGAAATTTTTTAGTTATCGCCAATTCTAATTTTTGTTCAAGAGGCAATTCCTTTTCACTATCGACATTAGTGTCGTCATAACCTTTGATAACTGTATCGAATTCTTCTGAATGTGGATAGGTTTGTGGAGAATAGAATAAGAATTTGTTAATAAGAATTTCACAGATAAGAATTCTAAATTTCTAGTAAATACCGAAAACGGTATTTAAACTTGTGAATACCGGTATTACAAATTGTACAAATGGCTCAAAATACCGGTATTCGGTATCCCGGTATAACGGTATTGCAATCCCTAATCACGATCTATCGTTAAAACTAATTTTTTATTTTTTAAAATGCTAAATTAAAAAGTTAAGCATTTAAAAATGTATAAAAACTTTATTACTCATAATATTATGGATAATAACATTTTTTCACTTAGTTTCTAGAATTTTTACCAGTTTTTTTTCAATTTTTTTCTAGTTTAGTTGTTTTCTAGAACGGAGTTTTTCGTTTCCTTGATTAATTTTTTTGCGTCCTTGACTATTTTCAACGCTTCTTATAGGTTAATTTTTTAACTTTCTTTCCGAGCTATTCTTATTGGTTTATTTAAATTTCTTTCGAACTTTTTATACACAATATTTATTTAAATTTCCTTCACAAGCTTTTTATACGCAATATTTATTTAAATTTCTTTTCACGAGCTAATAATTATATCATTAAATATTGTAAAATTGTTCCAAAAGATAGTTTGGTGAATCGAAAGACAATTTTATTTCAATAGGAAAATGAAATTTTTCAAGAAAAGAAAATTGTTTGGAATTATAGTTTTTTATTTTAACATTGATTTTATGAGTTTATAAAAGAGAAGAGTTTATTTAGAGTTTATTGTTTTCTCAATAAATTCTAAATTTTATGGTTAACTTGTCTCTCAACCCAGCCGAATTATTTTTATTACTGAAATGAATTTTTGAAACATCACTGCATTCTATTTTTCTAACCTTTTATCTTTTTTATTTTATTTTTATTTATTAAATTTTTTTTTGACCAGATGAGTCGCAAATGTTAGTGATTTAAACAGTGGATTTTGACACATGAAAGCTTAGGAACCCTTTAGTTAATAACTAACTATTATAGAATTAACTTTTTACTATACTGTATTACTAATATTATTAATTATATAATATAATTATATATTATAATATTATTAATACAGTATAGTAAAAGTTAACTGTTATTTACTGTATTAATAATATTGTATTGATTATATAATATTGTATTAATTATATAATATTTACTTTACTGTATTAATACTAGTGTAACAGAATTAATTATTACTTAATTAATAACATTATTTTAAATTAATAGCTGCTATAATTTAATTAATAATTTTATTACAAACTTTTATGTAATCATTGATTAAAGATACATTAATTTTTAATTAAGTTAAATTTATTTTACGTTGGAAAACTTCCATTTTTTAATCAGAAAAACAGCTAAATTAATTAATTTTAGTATTAACTTCCATTCACAGTGTTCATAACTGAACATATTTTATTGAAAGCATTCCCATCCCAGTAGAGAGCTAATTGTTTACTTTAATAAATTTGTATATTCTAAGTACTTATCAAATTGGAAATGGCACATATAATTACAATATCATTATTTTAATTGAAAATGACTTTTTATGGAGATCAATTCTATAAATTATGTGAAAATTCTTGTAGGGATATATCTGCAGATAATTGAGGGGTTAACCCTTGTTCAGAAAGAGAAAAAATGGCGCAAAAAACATTATCGAGCAAATAATTGAAAATGGTGGATTGAATTACTCCCAGTTAATAGAGAGCTTTGATAACGTTTTTTTATCGTCCTTTTTTTTTCCTAGCATATGCTCATGGGAATATCTCAGTAGTGCAGTTATGCATGCGCAATAGTACAATGTTTCTATGACCATGTGCACTAGGAAAATTATCGGACGATAAAAAAACTTTATGCAAAAACTCTCTAATAGCTTTGATTCCTGTCCTTTTTCAATTATTCCATTAGCTCACACTCTCCCCCTATATATATCTTGTTCAAATTTTCAATCGTTCATAAAATACTGTTTATTCATCCACTGAGTTCAAATGCATTTTATTTTCAACTTGTAGTGGATGACACTGGATGTTAATGCAGTTTTTTCAAATATTAATTCAGTAATTAAATTTAATTAATTCATTTTAGGTTTTTTTTTTAGATTTAAGTTGTATGTATCTACCAATAGATGGCACCAAATAAACTAAAAAAATGAAATAAAATTATTTATAAAGGACTTTCTGCCATAGAGTGAAAAAAAAAAAAAAAGTAGGAATTGACTTTAATTTTTTTTTATATTACTTGTTACTCTTTAGCAAACTCGCTAACCTCAGTAAAAGCATAAATGAATTATTTTAATACTAAAGTTCCGATGAACATTGATAATTTATGTTAGAAAATGTTTTACAACTCTACAGAGATATTAAAACATTGATTTTCAATAAATAATTTCATTTAATCCAGTTCTTCAGTTAATACAGACATTGGTATCACTAGCTTCAGGTTCAAATCCTGGAGGGTGGCATGGATATTTATTAGTGCTTCTGAATTAACTTTTAAACTGTAGGTCCCGGTCTGTTTAGCCTAATATGTGCACAAAATGACCATAGAACGACAAACGAAATCTTCAGTTAATACAATATTTGAAATACCTATTTTTTGTGTTGTAGTTGAAATCTTAAAAACTGTCTTTCATTTAAATGAACATTTACAAATTTTTTATATTGAATGAAATATTCCTCATTTCTGGCCAATCAAATGTCAGAAACATTCGTTTTCACAATTTGATGTCAGAACTCGTTTTTAGAAAAAAACAATATTTATTTAATGACAGAAGGATATTGCGCATTGAAACAATTTAACAAATATTCTTGTTAAAGAACCGCTAAGATGTCTGCAACTCATCAAGATGCACATGTGATCATTCATCTTTTCATAGACTCATTATGAATCATCCGTGAAAAGAGAACACGGGTTTTGCATATCCCATTCAAACTTTTCTTGTTTTTTGATGCGAATATACGGTATTCTTTACGCAGTGTTATTAGTCTTTATTATGGAAATTCGCTTCCAAAAATGAATGATAACATTAGGGATTGTTTGACGAGGGGCGTATCAAGAAGAGAAAACAAAACGAGGTTAAAAAAAAATCCTCTCGCCAACAATTTAAAGTAAAAATAAAAATACAAAGTATTTAGCAACATGCTCATTTCTTTTCAGTCTGCTCATTTATTATGCATTATTTACAATGTACGCAACGCATATCACTTTCCTTTATCTGATTCAAATGTTGCTACATCATTTGATGTTGAAAAATCTGCAAATCTGAAAACAGATTCAGAATACGGTTCTTTAACATTAAGGCACTAATAAAATTATTTGGAAAATTGAAGAATATCATAAAAATTACAAGAATATTTGAAAAAATACAAATTCCATTTTATGTTAAAATTAAGTGAATACTATATAGATTACTATAAAATCATCGGCATTTAGATCATATAGATTACTATAAGATTATTGGCATTTAGATCATAGAGATTTACTATAAGAATATTGGCATTTAGATCATAGAGATTACTATAACATCATCGGCATTTAGATCATTTAGGTTACTATAAGATCATCGGCATTTGTTTGCAATAAATGACTAAATAATTAATGACATAATAAATAAACGACATCCAAACTTGATTTGTGAAGTTGATTCAAATGTTGATACATTATTTTTTTGTTGGAAAAAATCTGCAGCTCAAAACCGATTCAGAATAAAACATTAAGGCACTAGCAAAATTATTTGAAGACTTTGAAGAAATTTACAAAAATTACAAGAATATTTGAAAAAATGCACATTCTATTTTATGTTAAAATCAATTAAAAGCTATATACTACTGTGTCCAAAAGTAAGACCAGTATTCAATTTAAATTTTCCGGATATATGGTATTTCAATTTTGACATCTGTGGCATTCCTTTTGACATCTGTGACATTGACATTCCTTGACATCTGTGTGAAATTTTACGTCAAGATATTCATTAGTGCTCGAGTTAAGCTTGGTTTTTGTGAAATGCTAAAACTGATTCCGGCGATTTTCGAAATGCCTCTTCCATCGACTTAAAACGGTGTCCCCGGGAGTGGTCTTTTGAATTTAGGGAATAGCCAGAAGTAGCACGATGCACAATGGTGAATGCAATAGTTGTGTGGAATAATATGGGTTTCAGTTTTGGCGAAAAAGGCACGAAGAATCAATGTGTGAGCTGGCGCATTCAGTGTTTTCGATACCAATCGAGGTTTGACGCGTTTGAGGCCCAAAATGGAATTGACATATCCTTTTGAAATTCCAACATCAACAGCAAGGTATCTAATTGTAAATCGACAGTTTGGAAGCACCAAATCTTTAATTTTTTGAACGTGAGCTTCGTTGGTTGAGGTTGGTGGTCGAACAGAGAGCTCTTCCTCTTCAACGCGTTCTCTCTGCTTTCTTTGAACTGTTTTTACCACTTCTAAACATTTCTTTCAAATATAAGAATGCTCACCGAATGCCTTCTGCAACATTCTATACGTTCAGCAAACAAAATTTAACGCAAGTTCATGCTCAATTAATTCAGACATTTTAAAAATCGCCGGTATCAGTTTTAGCATCTCACAAAAACCAAGCGTCACTCGAGAACTAATGAATATTTTGATGTCAAATTTCACACAGATATCAAGAACAGTGCCAACAACCTGAAAAAGAAAAAAAAAAAAATTGAAATTCCATGTGCCCGGTAATTTTAAATTGAAAAACAGGTCTTACTTTTTGGACACAGTAGTAGATTACTAAGATCATCAGAATTTAATAAATGACATAATAAATAAAAAAAAATAAATGACTTAATAAATAAATGTCATCCAAACTTATTTTGTGCGGGGATAGTGACCGCGTAAAAAGAAATCACAGAAACAAATATCTTAAAACTTCATAAGTAGCTATAATTTTATATGTAGGTTATTTACACATTATTTGTACATTAAAAAAAGTGTATGTGTGTAAAAAAAGTGTTTTTGTACACATTAAAAAAACTTTTTTTAATACAATATTCAGAATCTGCTTGCAATAAATGACTAAATAAATAATGACCTAATAAATAAATAAATGACACCCAAACTTATTTTGCGCGGTGGTCAGAAAAATCACAGAAAAAAATATTTTAAAAATTTCATAAGTAGCTATAATATATGTAGTTTGTTATTTATACATTATTTATGTTGTATGTGTGTAAAAATTGTTTTGTACACATTAAAAAAAACTTTTTGAATACCTTAAATAGGAAAAAATTTCCATCATAGGAAATATGTAAATTAAAACTTCACAATGAAGGTAGAAATTGATTTTCAGAACGAGGAAAAATTAAATTTACACCCCGGAAACGTTTTGTATGCAACATTTGCTTAGATTTTTAAATGTTCATTTAAACTAGTCACGTGAATCGTGAATTTTCTTTTGGAGAACTGGTTTAAAATCACTTTTCACCACTTGAAGATGCTACCTCGCATCAAATAAAATTAGTGGTAATTTGATTATATAATATCGAGTAGACACCTGTTGGATTCATTTTAGTTTGCTTGTTATTTTGACAGCCATCTGATGTTTTTTTTGTAAATTACGTTTTTTAATTATTTTTCATTCATAATATGCATTTGATGGAATTTTTTTATATACTACAAGAAAAAGGATCGCATAAAAAGTGACTAAGTGTATTTTAGTTTAGGAAGTTTAGTTAAAAAAACATACTCAAGGAATTACATAACCTTATTGATCATTTCATATATCTGTGCAACTGATATAACAATATAGAAAAAAGAAAACATTATAAAAATAATAATATGGGGAAAATTAATCTAATAACTTTTTAGATATTATTAAATCAACATAAAAACAAAAAATTAAAATAAAAATAATAAATTCAATGGATTTATGTATAAAAGGAATAAAAATTGTACAAATGAAGGGGATAAATATGAACAATAAAATAAATGGAATAATCAAATAAAAGGAATTAAAATAAAAAATAATTAAAAGGGTTAAAATAAAAAACAGAATTAAAGGGATTAAAATAAAATAAGAATTAAATCAATTAAAATGAAAAAAAAAAGAATTAAAAGGGATTAAATATAAATTATGAAAAAAATAGCACGAAATTCAAAATAATGATATTTCCGTTTCGTTGGTAAATAATGAAAAATTACTGTTTTTACTTAACTGAAGATATAATTAATTAAAATTTTTTAAATGATGTTTTTGTATGTATCTGAAGAAAAAATATAATAAATTAAAAAAAAATTGGACGTCTTATTTTTATCATAATGTATTACATATCATTGGCGAAATTAATTTTTAATATTTAAATTTAGTTTGTTTTGTGAAGTTTAAAATCTAATCTATCTAATAATTTTAGAAGAAATTTTTATATCTAATAATTTACTAGATGTAATTATTCTTTAACGATTATCTAATAGTTTTAGCAGACGATTTTAGATTTTAAAAATTATCTAATAATTTACTATGTATTTACTTTATCTAATTATTACTTTATTAATATTTACTTTATCTAATATTTTTTAACGATTTTTCACCGAATAATTTTAGCAGACGATTTTAGATAGAATTATTTCAGCAGAAAATTATCTAATAATTTACTACATGTAATTATTTTTTAAACAATTTTTCATCTAATAATTTTAGCAAACGACTTTAAATCTAATAATTTACTAGAGGTAATTATTTTTTAAACAATTTTTCTTCTAATAATTTTAGCAGGAGATTTTTAGAATCTAAGAATTGTTATGTATCTAATAATTTAAAGCAATTTTAGATTTAATAATTAAAAACAACTTTGTAATTATTTTTCATTTAATTAACAAAAATAGTAACAGATTGTTGGATAGAGAACTTGATATACGGATTCGGGAAATTAATTCAAAACCGAACAAATACAAGTCAAATCGAAAAGCTTCCATAACATAATATATGTAGGTCATAATGTTCGTCCGTTAGTCTTCAATAAAAGGCATAATTACCAGATACACAATCGGGGTTTAGAATTCAGCCAGAATTATAAGTTGTAAACAACTTGGTATTCAAAATCAACAACAACAACATACATTTTTCTTACTTGTCAGATAAAATTTTATTAAAAGCAATCAGGGTTTTAATGACTTAGCTCTAAGACACACTGATATTTTTGCTTTATGGTATACAAAGAAGAGTTAAAGATATGATTTTTCAAAAATATTTATCCTAGATAGTCGGTAGACGAAGATGATTCAATTTTAAATAAAATAAGAACAGCCAATTTTCTATGCATAAGCAACGATTACGGTAAATATAATTGATTACTCACACTATCATCATCATCGGCAAAGGCATGAAGGTCTGGTTATATTTGGAACATCAGTCGCTGAAGACAATGGCTTTCAGTTTGTCACCTTCCTGTGGATACCTAAGATAAATATATAAAAAAAACAATTTATAATGTTTTATCATAACTCATTTATCTTCGAAATGATGCTATCAATCGTTTAAGTTTCCGGCCAAACAGTTTCAAGGAATTTGACTCACGGATTAACGTTATTATTCCGTTTAAAATACATCAGGTAAAAAGTAAGCAATGCGTATAAAATGTATGAGACAATGGATATTGTCTTTCAGTGCTTTTACAACTGTTTTGCTTATAATACCTACATTCCAATGATTCCTTTTTGATTAGACTTGAGGTCATTCAATTCAACCTTGTTTTTTGTTTTGTTTTCTGGCAAAAATAAAATTTAAAATACATTTTTTCCGTTTCTGTTTTAGGTTACAATCATATGAAAAGTAAAATCTTGAATCAAGAAATACATATGATTCAAAAGCATACACATCTTGTAATACTTGACCTCATAAAAAAAAAAACAGCACATTAAATCAGTTCGACATTTGACTTAAAAGACCCTACCAACTTAAATGAAGAGAAAAGAACAGGAAATAAAATTTACATTTTTCTTTTAACGTTACTGACAGGCAGATCTTTGCTTTGCCATTAATTTCATTTTATTACATTCTTCTGTAAATGATGCTAATAACGATAGTCAATTATGGTGAATAAAGACTACGATAGCGCAGAATTTTCCTCGTGCAGTATGAAGATTAACATACTTAAACCACTTTTTTTTTTTCAAAATGATTGATTTTCGATTTAATTTAAAACCTCGTTGAATAAAATGAGGAAGAGTTCCGTCAGTTTAGATAATAAAGGATAAATGTAACAGAAATGGGGGCCTGATGGCCGAGTGGCTAGCTCTACCTGGCGCTCGGTACCCCAGGTATCGGGCAACGAATCCGGCGGGTGTTTGTAGTGGTTCAGAATCCACTTTAAATCGTAGGTCCCGGTCCTAATAGGACCGTAGAGCGTTGCGGGGGCATTGTTACTCAGTGACTTATCTTCAAGTTACACGCGCCCCCTGGGTAATGCAAAGTAAGTAACGTCTGTGCAGCGCTTCTCTTAAGGTATCCAAGACCAAGCTGTCTCAAGTGTTTGCCAGCTGCATTAGAAAGAAAAAAATGTATCAGAAATGATGTTCATATTTTACTTTTTAATTTAATCTTATTTTTTAAGAGTCTGATTTTATGTAATAAAAAAATACATTATATGAATTAGAAGGTGCCTGATGGCCGAGTTACCGGCACTCGATGTCACAGGTTTGAGTTTCGAGTCCCTGCGGCGCCATGAATGTGTGTAGTGGTTCGTAATCCATTTAAATCGTAGGCCTTGGTCTAATATGACTGTTGGTCGTAGGGCTGACAACTCTACCCCTCAAAAAAATAAATAAAGGAAAGCATCTTCAGTCTCAAATCTGCCAGCAGGCAGAAGGCCTTTGCCCTCTAAGGGGCTGTTGCGCCATTGGTGATGAATAAGAATCATTTGTGTATGCAAACATTTTATTTATTATGCATTTTGATAAAAGAATATTATATATATATGATTTTTTATTATGAATAAGAAACGTTCTGCAAAATTTATATATATAACAATTTTTTTTCTAGCTGAACGACAGTGGTTCTTGTGATCTACTTATTTATACCATGAACAAATTACAGACGGGTAATAAAGGGAGGAAATTGCTGAAATATTTTACTGCTAAACATCCAGGTATTTATGTGTTGTATATACGGAAACCCTGAATAACTCCTATCAGATAGACATATTATGGATGCGAGAATTTTTTTCCTAAGACAAATGCGTTTAAATTGTTACTGATTGATCTAAAAACATTCTATTTATATTATGAATTATAATAAAATATTATACTATGTATATATAATTTTTATTATAGATAAGAAATATTCCACAATATTCAATTATAATAATTATTTTTCTAATTGAACATCGGTAGCCATTGACTAGTACTTATTTATACCATGAAAAGCCAACGATAGATATGAGGGGAAAGAAATTGCTCTCAGAAATGTTTTACTGCTAACTACCCCCGTATCCGTGTTGTACATACGAAAACTCTGAAAACTTCTTCTTGATAGCTTTATTATAGATTCCAGAATTTTCCTAAAGAATGCGTATAAATTGTTGAGATTGAGGCTGATTGAAAAAAGGGAAAAGTATAGCAGGAGGATTCGCAGTTTTGTTAGAGATATGCAATATTTTTTAAATAATGACCAGTTTTAGTTGACATCTTTACCATTGTAACAGCACACCATCGATAGTGTGGAAAAATCGGCAGGTAGTCAAGTCGAAGGGATTCAAAACAGATCAGTGTAATAGGGAGAAAGCTAGCTTTGGATAGGTTTTATTTACAATAAAAATAATTTTATTTTTTTTTTGATGATTAAAATTACATTATATCAAAAGAAAAATTGGATGAAAGAAAATTCACAATGCTAAACCTTTTCTTTCAAAATTACTTATCGCCGCGTACGTTTTCTAGAACCCCTAACAAGCAATCGATTCCTCCATTTCTGGTTTTAAACTGATTGTTCTTTTTTTTCCCACACAATCAGTGGTCGAACTATAAGTAGCAAATTTTAGCGTTACCCAAAGGCACACTACGGGGATGCCTACAATTCTGATCATACATTTTGCCTCAACAATTCGGAATGAAAAACTACAAAGATATCTGAAGAATCAAGGGCATTTGAAGGGCAAGTAGTATCTTAAGCGATGTGCATGCCGTTCCTCCTGGCTAACGAAACAACTTTCAATTCTATCCATTGCACAGTACCTGTTTTAGCATAAACATACACAACTTTCAGCACAACTTTGTAAATCACATTATGGTTTCAATTCTTGATTCTTTACCGAGTTTAATTCTCTAAATTGTCTGTTTTGTCAATAGGGTTGTGCTATATATCTTTTAATAGGTATAATCTATTTTATTTAATTCGTTGAAGTGTTTATAAACAGAAATTCTTTAGAAATAAAAGCATTAGAAACCTATTATTAGGAAAGGTAAAATCATATTTCAAAACGAAAACAAACGAATAGATTACTTATTTTACAGACAGATGTTAGTCAGACAAACTTGGCAGAAAAAAAGAAATTTTGAAGGAAAGACATTTAAATTTTGGGGATAATTTTCAAGCAATTTTATTCTTGTTATTTTGTAATTTAAATTTTTAATTGTTAAAAATTAAAACTATTTTTATTATCCTTAAAACCCTGAAAAATAGCTTTCTCTCTGTTACGCTACTGTGTTTGAATTCATCTGACTTGACCGTGTTCCAATTTTCCACACGTGTTCGAGTTGCACTTGATTCACTTCAATTTATTTAATAACTACTTATTTTTATTCCATATGATTAGTGCTTATGTTTATTAAAAATAATATTACGATTTGCCAACGATAATGTATTAAATTGAAATGTAAATTCATACAAAAATTCAACACAGCCTTAATTTATCAAAATGTTGCAGCAATTTTAACTATTACGTTTCCTAATTGAAAGTAATATATCAATATCAATATCAATGTTATTTCATCATAGCATTTTCGTTGGTATGATGAAACACATGATTAATCATTCACAAAACATTGTATTAAATCTTGACATTGTATTAATCATTCAAAGTGCTGGGTGTTAGATAGCAGCTTTTTACGTTCTCTCTTTAGAACAGTGATTTTTTCTTTCATTATGAATTACATTTTCAGTTAAGACAGTCCTTGACTTTCAGATACAGGTGTCTCAATTTTTGAGAAGTTTTTTCAAAATCCCGATCAGTTGTTAATCGTGTTTTATATTTTAATATTTTCATAGTTGAGATTTATTTAAAATGATTGAATTAAAAATGTATTCACTTAATAAAAATTTATAAAAAATATTTTTTATTAGGAAAATAATTAAAAACAGAAGCAATTAAAAAAAACAAAAACAGAAACCCCCTATTTAAAATGCATAATTCTTTTTATCTTAACCACCTTTAAATATTATTTTACAGATACAAATTAAATAAAGTCTTTACCATCTTTCATTTATGCTAAAGATTAAGTTGATTGGTTGAAACTACATTAATTGAATTAATTGATTGTATTTCATTAGACCAATTAAATGTATTGATTAAATTTGAATTAAAACATTGGATCATTTCAAAGATTATGATTGCCGATTGCACATTCTTCTTCTTCTATAAATCGACTATTTTAAAAAGGATCAAATTTGATCCGGCAATCCTGTTCTTGTATTGGCTAATCTCTAGGTTAACATTTGTCGCAAATTCAATACTGGATTGAATTTTATTGTATTAAAAGTTTTTGCTGATTAAAAAATTTTATTGTTTTTGTTCTAATGCAGCTGGCAATACAGAATCCAGTTAATCTTTATGCCATAAGCAAGGGCTGCACAGCTTTTACTGATTAGCACTACCCAGGGGATGAAGCTGCACCCCTCCCTGTACCCTGTTGAATTGATCCACCTTAATTTTGCATGACAATTTTAAACATTACACAATCATTTCGTATAAAAATATAAACAATTTCTCAGAATGTCTAATAAGTTAAAGTTAAATCGGTTAAGTCGTAGGTGATTATATTTTACCTCAGCTTTCCTTTGAAACGGCTATCCCTAATTTCATCGCTAAATTTCTTTTCTCAATTCAAGATTTTTTTATTTGACCACAAATCATAATAATTTTTTGTCCCAGGGTTTTCTTTTTCTCAATTCAAGATATATATTTTTTATTTAACAACTAATATGTTCAACGTTTCTTTCAATTGAATTTCTATTCAAAGTCTGCAAATAATGGATTTTTAATTCAAAATTAAAATGTTTAATGTATTATATCTCAAAGGAAGTAGTAATATTCAATTACTAATATAGCTTATATTGTAATGAAGCTATCATTAACTGTTTAATATGTTCTGACAATTTTCAAAACAGTTAAGGATAAAGAATAATTCTTTGTTGTTAATTTTAGTAGGAGAATAATTAATTTAAATTTAATACAATTAATATCTGTTTTCTATTACTACTACACCACATTACTGTGCCCAGCGTTGTGTTGCCCCTTTACAGTTTGGGAATGATGAGGGGTGATCAGTCTGATTGGTCTCTGTGACGCTCGGCGGTCATATGAGACCGGGACCTACCGCTTAAAAGTGGATTCTAAATCTTTACAAACATCCATGGCACCGCCGGGGTTTCGAACCCGAAACCTGCGGTATCGAGTGAACCACTGGGCCATCATGCCCCTGAAAAAAGAATGTATTAATCATATGATTGTCGATTACATTTTATTCCTTCTTCTATTACAAATCGCCATTTTAATAATGGATCAAATTTGATCCAACAATCCTGTACTTTTTTTGCAAATTTCTAGATTAAGTTTTTGTTGCAAATCCTACACGCATCAGTACTGTTATCTCCGCGTACGACGGGTGAAAAATCTGGAAATTGCATTAAGACATGTTCAGGAAGTAAGCTGGGCTACGAGTATTTATTTATTTTTCTTCAGTCAACCAGTTAATAGCTGCCTGCTGTCATCTAATTTTTCCTTTTGTGAGTTAAGATCTTAATGATGTTTTCATGAAGCAATTCTTCTCTTTATTTTCGGTTTATTTTGCCACCTGCTCTGATGCTATCGCAGAAGTACGCAATTTCAAAGTACTTCCTAATAGGCATGTAATTTCACGAACAGAATGCACTTTTTTGAAGGTAACGTCTCTTTCTCTACCTGAATTATGACGTTGCTTTTTTTCCAAGAATCGCTTTCTCTGCTGAAATAATAATAGGTTTAACAGTTCAAGCAAATTGATCCACCTTAATTTTTGCATGACAATTTTAAACTTTACACAATCGTTTCGTATAAAAATATAAAACTTTTTTTCAGAATGTCTAATAAGTTAAAGTTAAATCGGTTAAGTCATAGGTGATTATACTTTACCTCAGCTTTCCTTGAAATGGCTATCCTAATTTCATCGCTTTCTCAATTCAAGATATATTTTTTATTTGACAACAAATCATGATAATTTCGTCCCAGGGTTTCCTTTCTCAATTCAAGCTACATTTCTTTTTCATTTAACAACAAATTATAATGTGTTCAACGTTTCTTTCGGTTGGAATTTCTATTCGAAGTCTACGAATAATGGAATTTTCATTGAAAAGTAAAAGTATTTAGTGTATTATCTCTCAAAGGTAGTAGTTATATTCAATTACTAATATCGCCTATGTTGCAATGAAAAGAATAACTATTTAATACGTTCTGACAATTTTCAAAATGGTTAAGGATAAAAAATAATTTTGTTGCTAATACTAGTAGGAGGATAATTAATTTAAATTTAATATATAATTGTATTAAATTTAAATTAATTATATTAATTATATTAATTATTCTCCTATTAGAATTATCAACAAATATAATTTAATTAGTTAATCATTTTATTTAATTTCATTAGTTAATAATAAATTTATTTCGAAATGCTGTATTTGTTTTCGAAAAAGTGATCTGAAGCTTAGAAACTATTGATTGATACACCAGGAGCCTAGATGTGCCACCCTGTCTACTAGAAGCAGGGTAAAAGACACGCGTTGTCCGTACAAAGAGTAACACTCTGCCTGGATTCAATTCCCTTTCTTTTTCCCGGACATCTTTGGTCGCTAGAATGGAAGACATGTAGCAGGTTTATTGTTCCCCGGGATGCGCGAAAGAGATG
This sequence comes from Caerostris extrusa, assembly GCA_021605095.1. NCBI lineage: Eukaryota > Metazoa > Arthropoda > Arachnida > Araneae > Araneidae > Caerostris > Caerostris extrusa. Next base: position 19,464 of record BPLR01004072.1, on the reverse strand, counting down.
CTACTGTATTGAAGTATAGTAAAAAATGATGACATCTGAAGAGAATCTCACCCTCTTCTCAACCACAATAGGACTTTTCGATTTAATGAGTCTATGGTATATATTTATTACTGGTGTATTTACTGAAGCTTTCGGTTCGACTACGCTTGTTGCATTTACAACCGATAAGCCTCGAATTGGAAACTTAACGTGCTATCACCAAGTAATAAAATTAAGGATTTGAAAATTGTTATTTAAACAATAAATGAATTTATTATAAATTTAAAACTCTGGATGTTATTTCTGATATCATTACTTATTTTTAGAAAACAGGCCAGTTTATGTTTTGGAGGTATTTAAGGCGAACGAACTCATGAATCTCAGCTGATTCAGATCAGAGAAATTGAAATGAAGAAGACTTTTAGAAAACAGCTCACAAAAAGCATTTAAGTGTTAATCATCATCATCATCAACAACAACAACAACAACAACAGTGGCGCAACAGTCCCATGAAAGGCCAAGGCCGTCTGCCTGCTGGCCGATTTCGAGACAGGAGATGGCTTTTCTTTTTACGGGGTAGGGCTGTCAGGCCTACGTCCAACAGTCATATTAGACCGGGACCTACGGCTTAAAGTGGATTCGAAACCACTACAATCATCCATGGCACCACTGGAACTTGAATCGAAGCCTGTGGCATCGAGCGCCATTGCTAGCCACAAGGTCATCAGAGATTAATAAGACTTTACAAATAAGTCAAATGTGTTTTGCTTCTGTCTCTTTCTTTGCCTGAACTTCATTATTCTTAATTTATGGACATGAGTGTATATAATTATATTTTTCTGAATACGATTTTCTATTGCTGTTCTGCTATTCTATAGTACCTGGTGCTTGTATACCCCTAGTTTTAATATTGTTATAGGATATATATTGTCTGTTAGCAAGTTTAGAATTCAAGATAACTTTAGTTCAAATACTATGCTTTTAAAATTGTAAAAAAAAAAATATTTCGTTACTTTTTTACGTATATACAAATTCAATAAATGCCATTCAATTTACTACACAAATTTACTAATTCCAACAATAAAGATTGAAGTTCATAAAATTACAGTAAAAAGCCAAAGAGTCGAAAATTTTTTGGCCGACTTCCTAGTTTTATGCTTATTTACAGAATCTTTCCTATAATAATAATTAGGCTACTTTAATATTTAATTTTTTCAAATGGAATAGTGTATTTTATGTTCCCCTTTAGTTTTGATCATTATTTACTTTGCATTTACACAAAAAAATTTATTTTTAAAATTATTACTGTTTTTAAATTAATGATTTAATTCTACAAAATAATTTCACTACATAACGTATTTTTAATAATACTTTACTACTGTTCTTTCTTATGTTGTATTTTTCGAATGGCAGTTTCATCTGAGGACATTTTCTCTTAGAACGGAAGATTTTAAACATATTTAGCGTTTTCCAGGATGCACCAACAGAACTGATACATTTCATCCACATTGTTCCACCACAACAGGGACGTTTGTGAATTGACATCCTCCTTTTCCAACCAAATGTATTGATATTCAGGCCTATAGGCATATCGTGGCGGTCTGAATACCAATTGTCTGGAGCTCTGGCCTTTGGTACCACAGGTTTCAGGTTCGAATCCTGGCGATGGCATGGATATTTCTGAGTGGTTCGGAATCCACTTTAAACCGTAGGTACCGGTCCGATTAGTCCTCGTGTGCACAAGATGACAGTAGAGCAACAAACCAAACCAAACCAAATAGAATTATATCGCTCTCATTCTAGTTTAGACATGAAAGTTTAGGTTTGGCTTTGCTTTGTAGGATTTCGAACCTAACTCCCCTTGGAAACTCGACGGGCTATCCCTTAATGTATAATCCACTGAGTTGACGTTACAAAGCTGGGCCATTTCTGTTTTTGTTTAAGGTTGCCGATCACATTTAGAGTAAAAAATTATTAAACAACATTTTATAGAAATATTTTTGATGCAATTGTTAAAGGAAATGTTATAACTGTTAAAAATGAAAATCAGAATGTATACTGAAACAAGTTTTGTTAAAATTTGATAAGCATTGACAAAAAAAATCTATTTTTTTGACTAGGGCATAAATACTCCCCATTAAAAGAATACGAAAAACATATTACTTGACTTGCATAAATATACGCATATATCCATTATATATGCATTGAACTAACAGAAGGGCAATATTCTAAAGTATATCCGAGTTAAATCAATCGAATTATTTAGAGTAAAAATAAAATTTAAAAAATAATGGTTTTAACAAAAATGGCAGTACTCATTTTTGAATGCATTTGGTTCCATGTATATGTAACATCATTGAAAATGTATTGTTAAAATTTCAATAGATTCTGAAAATTATTATAATAGTATGACTGCTATCGTTTCCAGTTAAGTTTCCCAGAATTTCAATTTAAAGTTTTTAATGCATGAATTCCGTATACAAATAGCACGTGATGAAACAACTGTTTATCGACTTCTCATGACTCTAGAAACAGACCCAAAACCCCTTTTGGAAACTAAAGATCTGATCTTTAAAAGAAAACTACAAAAAAAATATCAATTTCTTTCCCATAAAAATCGTGATTTGAAGGTGGTCTATCGCTTTAAATGATTTTGAGAATTCTCTATCGATATTCAACTGATAAAAATTTCTATTTTTTTCTCCATGCATTATGCACCATTTTTTTTTCACCAAATTTCTATTATGCACCATTTTTTCTCCAAATTTCTATCCCATTTTTCTCTAATCTTTTACCATTTTTTCGATAATTCCACTTTGTAATGCATGCTTTCTAATCTTTTTTACCCGATAAGACTTTGTATAAAAAAAAGATAAAAAAGATAAAGTTATGAGAACAATTAAAATAAAAAAACAACAACCCACGAAAAGCCACCAAGAAGAAGTAGAGCATCTTCCTTGTTACGAAACTCATCAACCGGTCAATAATAGAGAAAAGGGCTATCAATATGACCGATCCCAGCAACGCCACATCCATTACCACTTATCCGGTCAGTACGGAAATCAACTTTCCTTCGAATTAAGAAAAAAAAAGAACAACACAGATGTGACAAATCACCCTTTCCGATCTCCCCGTTGCACGAAAAAAAGCAAGAAGAAAGGTATTTCACCTACTTTCCTTCTCAATGGACGCCCACAGAACAAACGCATCTTTGGAAGAAGAAGAAGTTGCCCCTAGGTGACGTCACTGCGGCTGATGGGGTATATAAAGAGGATGGACTCGGACAGTGGTCATCACTCGCATCCCAGCATCCCCAGTTGCTTCTTCTACAACATGCACTTCACTCAGGTAAGAGCTTCTTCATATATACCTATAACTCATATATCATAATCAACACAGAAATATATATCATATCTAATTCAGAAAAGCATCCTCTCTTAAAAGATGTTGGTGTAAAAATCTGTGCAATCTTTCCTAACGTATAAGTATTGAATAAAATGCAAGTTAAATACATCTTACTTTACTTCTAAGTGCAATAAAATTAGATAGAAAAAATTAATATAATATGTACCTTTGGAATTATGTAAGAATTTGCCTTTCATTCATTTATCAACTATTGAAAAATGTAAAATATAATATGCTCATTCCCTTTAATTTTACTGTGGATAAATTATGTAAGAATTTGCAAATAGTTATAGTATCATTCATTAAAATGCATCAACATTGAGCAAAATGTACTGAAATATAACTCCTAAGTAAAATAAAGTTAGAAAATGTACCTTTAATTTTACTGTAGATAGATAACTGAAAATGTCTAATACCAAATAGTTGTCGTGCAAAAATAAATTTAATAAACTCATTCCTTTATGGATGGATTAAGTAGAAATTTGCTCAGTACTTCATCATTCATTAAAATGTATCAAGTATTAAATAAAAGGTATGCGAAATACAGCTCATTTTAGTCAAATAGAGTTAGGTAAAAAAAAAAAACTGGTAATAACTTTATTTTAAACAAACAAACTAGAAATGTCTAATATCCATTAATTATCATTTAAAAATAAATGTAACATGCTTATTCCTTTTCATGAATAACATTATATTCAAAAAAAGCATTTTTAATTGTTAATGAACTGAAATAATTATATGATAAATGTAATTCTCATTCCATCGGCTAATAGTTATTAATGAATGCAAAAATCTATATAATGAATTTTAATGGTTGCCAAAATTTGTAAAATAACTGAACACTTTGTGATAGTCTCTAAAATTTAAATAGTGAATATGTTATAGAAATTGTAATGTTAATTCATTTGTTACAAAGTAATATATTATTTTAGCAATTAAGGAAACTAATAGAAAATGTTGAATTACTGATTTCCTGTTAACGAATAATTGCTTATGTAAGGAATGCGTGCAATGCTTTCAGTATTGTTCATTCAGATAAGTAGTTTTGTTAACCTCGATTAGTACAAAAACTTTAAAACATTCGTTTTCTGATACCTTCTGATACCTGTGCACCCTTGCAAATTTAATGCCTTATTTATAAAAAAAAAAACTTCTAACGTTGAACATTTCAATCGATAAATGTTTAAAGACTAATTTTTCTCAGAGTAAAAGCTCCAAAAAATTAAATAAAAATTTTATAATATCAAACAATGATTATACAAATATATATTGACACCATTCTTGATACCAAATTCTCTAATTCATCTCAGAAGCCATTAATTACGTTTTTAAGTTTTTAGTTTAATGCTTTTAGTTAAGGCTATTTTGAATCCCTAACAGAAAGTACTTTTTAAAAGACTATTCTCCCAAACGTAAAATTTTGTTTATTAAAATTAAATTTGTTAACTTTTATAAGTATTGTATTTCACGATGGATATAATTCGTTATACAGTAGATTTAGAGCTGCAATTTATTACTAGTTAAAGGAAAATTTCGAAGCCAATTGATGCCTCTATAAAAAAAAAAAAAAAAATCATACGCTTATTCATTTTTTAGTATTCTTGTTTCCTTCAAATATATATTTTTATTTTATTTTAACTTCAAATAAACATAAAAGACCAAATAATTCGTTTCCTAATTGTCAAAATAAATAGACGAGAAAAGAAACATTTATCGTCCATATTTTTATTAATGCTCTTCAAACGACTAACTACAGCTTGATGACCAACTGCTAGCGTTCTGGCCTTTGCTGCTTCAGGTTCGAATCATGGTGGTGCATGAATACTTGTTAGAGCTTCGGAATCCGCGTTAAACAGTAGGTCCCGGTCTAAGTAGCCTAAAGTGTGCAAAATATGACCTTAGAGCAAAAACCAAATCAAATCAATCGACTAACAATTTAACATTGAAAACGTTGCACAATTACTATCAACAAGTAATAGTAAGTTATGTATTTCACTCAATTAAACATGTTATCATTTATATTTTTACAAAATAAATAACTTAGTGTAACAGACTGAAAAATATATATAATATTCAAATGGTGCAGAGAGTTTGCTGAGTTAAGTCCCTGAACACTATAAAGAAATAGCTACATTTTCCCCTTACCTTTAGAGCCTTATCTTCTCATGATCTGACTTCCTTCACGCTTATCGCCGACGAAGGTCAACGTCGATTTTCCTCTATCCAGTTTCTATTGGTTTCATTAAATTTACGACTTAATAGAATAGAATTAAAATCATTTTCGTGGAATCCAATAAAATTTGGATTTCAGCTTTTATTTAGCTACGTTAAGAACAATTAAAAATTTGAAAAAGTTAATCATTTTTGTAATCTTTTACTAACTTTAGTAAAATAACTCCTCTTAATTAGATAAGGTTAGGGGCCTGATAGCCCAGTGGCTAGCTCTCTGGCGCTCAGATGCCACAGGTTTCGGGTTCGAGTCCCCGGCGGTGCCATGGATGTTTGTAGTGGTTCGGAATCCACTTTAAACCGTAGGTCCCATCTAACATGATAGTTTCGGAGATATTGTTACTCCATATAGCTTCAAGATACCTGGGTAGTGCTAAGTAGTGCCTGTTAATCCTGGGTAGTGCTAAGTGAGTAATATCGGTGCAGCGATTACCTTAAGGCATCAAAGACAACTGTCTAACTGTTTGCCAGTTGCATTAGAAAAAAATAGATAATGCTGAGCTGAGTATGGTAAACATGTAGTAATCTCAAACATGATAGTTGAGTGCCTGAATGGTCGAGTGGCTAGTGCTCTGCCGCTCGGTACCACAGGTTTCAGGGTTCGAGCCCCGGCGGTCCATGGATGTTTGTAGTGATTCGGAATCCACTTTAAGCCGAAGGTCCCGGCCTCATATGACTGTAAGAGCGTCGCGGAGCAAAAGTCAGACTCCTACCTACGGGTGCTCCATCACAACAGTAGCTGCCCCTTTCCAGTCACTCATGGGATGTCCGTCCCGCACTGCAGGACATTGAGGATTAGTCACAAAAAATACACACACACACATCCTGGGTAGTGCTAAGTGAGTAACGTTGGTGCAGTGCTCACCTTAAGGCATCGAAGACAACTGTTTGCCAGTTGCTTTAGAAAAAAATAGATAATGCTGAGTTGAGTGTAGTTAAACATATTGTAATCTCAGACATGATAGACATGAAAAAATAATGGTACCTACTTTTACTTGATTACTGCTACTTAAAATGATAAAAGAACATGCTTATTTGGCATCATACCTCACCAATTTAATACTAATTTCTTAATAGATTCTTCTCGCAGTTTTAACAATGTTTCCATTCATTTGTTCAAACAATAACAATAATTTGCGGCAATCGTAAAGTGAGCTATGTATTTCTTTTGAGAATAATCGATTGAATAACGTTTTTAAACCATTGTTTTAGTGAAATATTGCGACATGAGTTTAGGTTTTTATGATAGAACTCATTGATTCGGCATCTCAAGGTCAACGTGGTATTGAAAATTGTCAATACGCGGGTTTTTCCAAAACCATTAAAGTAATAAAGCCTGATATGATCTGAAAGAGTGGTCTTGGGTTTTTTGAAAGAGGCTTTTCCCAAAAGTAGTCGCTTTGAAGGTCGTTTCATTGTCAATGGCGGAAAGAATGACATACAACAAGACGGAAAACACAAATGACATTAAATCTCCAATCCATTATTTTATAGAATCAATAATAAACAATTTTAATGACGTATCATAAGGATATCGGTTCTCTTTTATGTTTGAACATTTTACAATATATATATCCCAGTATATTTGTTGCATTGTTATATGTATTTTTTGTGTATCAAAATTTTCTCATTCGTGTCAATAAAAGAAGACATTTTTTTTTTTCAACATGTGGTTATATGATCATAATAACTACAGGTTAACAAAAAGATATCTTCATTCCAAATATTTGTGGGAACTTGTTCCACGATTCCCTTTTCTACAATTGATATGAATTAAAATGATTCTTTGTAGGATCTCCCTACAGTTTTGCCTTGTTAAAATCCCAATTATCTTATGTGTATGATCACAGTGTAGCATGGATAGTGGTATTGTGAACCATTCACGTTTGATTCCTATTTATGGCAAACGTACTACTTTAGAAAACAAAATAGATAGAGATTGTGGTAGTAGATTCAAGATTCTTTTGTATCTCATCATTTTAAGTGGTGGGCAGATTTTCAAAAATTTCAAATGCTGGACTATTATTGAATCTTCTTAGTCAACATCATTCTCTTCTCCTTAGAATTAAGGTGCCCGATGGCTGAATGACCAGCTCTCGGTACCATAGGTTTCGGGTACAAGTCCAGGATATGAATATTGTAGTGATTCGGAATCCACTTTAAACTGTAGGTCCCGGTATGTTTAGCCCTCATGTGTACAAGATGACCATAAAGCGACAAATCAAACCAAAACTTAGAATTAATATCATAATTTATAACGTACTACTACTACAGAAAACATAAACGTGCAACTTTAGAAAAATTTAGCAAAGTAGCGATTGGGATAAAATTTATGATTTTCCTGTATCGCATCGTCTTGAGTTGAAGGGGTTTAAAATTGCAAAATTACAAAGGTTGGACTGTTATTCCATCCTCTTAGACAGCACCATCCTGTATACCGTGCTACTATAGAAAACATAAGCGTGAAAATTTTAGAAAATCAATTAGCAAAGTAGAGATTATGATAAAATTCATGATTTTCCTGTATCGCATCGTCTTGAATTGAAGGGCAGATTTTCAAAATTACAAAGGTTGGACTATTAGTCTTATTTCATCCTCTCACACAACACCACCCTCTTCCCCTCAAAATTCACCTCATAATGTACACAGAGTGCCAAGATCCTATGCTTTTTTCAATTCCTTCTATTAGCTCACATTCCCCTGTATATAAATCTTGTCCAAATTTTCAATCGTTCATAAAATACTTTTTTTTTATTCGTACACTCAAGTTCAAATACATTTTTTTTTTTGAACTTGTAGTGGATGACGACACTGGATGTTAATATAGTTTTTTCAAATACTAATTCCGTAATTAAATTTAATTAATTAAATTTCAGTTCTTTTTTAGATTTAAGTTGCATCTATCTACCAATAGAGGATGCCAGATAAACTTTAAAAAAATGAATGAGCATTATTTATGAAGGACTTTTTGCAATAGAGTGAAAAAAAGTAGTGAATTTACCTTAAAAAATTTTTTTTTTATATATAACTTGAATACAATATCCTTACCTGGAAAATTTGTCAAGTCGTGCAGCATGTAGAGTTGGAGTTGATTGATGTTCACCATTCTTCCCTTTCAGGTTTGCATCGCAGTTGCTGCCCTCGTGGGCTACGTGACCGCAGCTGGCTATGGCGGAGGATCCCACGGAGGAGGAGGTTTCGGAGGAAACCGAGGCGTGGGAGGAGGTGCAGGAGGAGGTTATGGCGGTGGAGCAGGAGGAGGTTATGGTGGAGGAGCAGGTGGAGGTTACGGAGGAGGAGCTGGAGGAAACGTAAGACATATCTTTAATCTCATTCCTACTAATTAAAACAAGTTTATATTTATCTTGGTTTTACATTTTCCTGTTTTTATAAGTGGCCTGAATGGCCGAGTGGTTAGTGCTTTGGCGCTCTGTACCACAGGTTTCGGGTTCGATTCCTTTTGGTGCCATGGCTGTTTGTAGTGGTTCGAATCCTCTTTAAACTGTAAGGTCCCGGTCTGTTTAGTCTAAAGTGTGCACAAGATGACCGTAGAACGACAAACCGAACCAAACCGGTTTTAATAAGCCCCGATTAAGTAGTCTTCGTTAATTTTTGATAAAAGTTTAGAAATTGTATATCTCAAACATTTAATCTTAAATTTGAGTAATTAAACGTTACGTAATAAATTTTTGACACTAAAAATTGCTATTTGTGAGATAATTTTAGTTTTGATGATAATAAATCATTAAAAATATGAAAAAATAATAATTTAAATAAAACTGTTGAAAACAGGCATAAAATATGTTGTAGTTTGGTACTCATTGTAGCAATTATAATTGAGACAGAATGAAATTTGTACAATCGATTCTATATAAATCTTTATTTATATATTTGTGCCCAATTTTTTTCAATGCATTAAAAGTAATTTGTGAAAAAATGCTTCCATGAAACCACTGTTTTTGTTTTGGTCAACGTCTTCCCTTACTAAATGTCTGATTTCTTTACCAAAGAATTTTCATTTTGATATTCTTTTAATATTTAATAATTCGTAATATTTTTTTTTTTTGTGTTCCTAAATAGATAGACCCTCTGAAATTTTTAAATATAAATTTTTTAATGCTTGAAGTATATTCCGACTGTCTGATTACAAGTTTTTTTCTTGAATAAAAACCCCACAACCTTTCTATACACATGTATTACATTTAGTATTAATCCTTCTCCGAAATCCATATTCACCGAATTAATTTTTCCGGTCAGCGATATTACTGAAGTGCCTTATAATTTTATCCTATCAGAAAAATATAAGTTATTTTTATTCCGCTTTTACTTTATCTAAATATTGAAGTATTTAATTCCTATGCCCAGTGAATTACTAAAAGTTCTTTATCGATCGCTCAGTCTCAAATTTTATGGGAATATATTAAAATCATTATATGCAGTTTCATTAAACAGCTCTACAAACGACAAGACAGCAACTGATAATTGCAGAAGACATAGTATCAAAGTGACTGCAAAGCAAACACAAAGAACTAATCAAAGACTTTTTAACATTTAACACAGTAATATTAAACCAGTTTTAAAGCGCTTAGATTTTGAAATATTGACAAACTCTCCGAACGAGTCTCTATCTTTATTTAACATAAAATCTCAAGTGACTCGTTCCTGGCCAATTTCAAAATAAGTCCATTACAATTCTTCATTTCTTATTAATCCTGCAAAAACGGATTCCAATGAAAATTTACAAAGAAAGTGGAAAAAAATGTTTGAATGTTGTCACAAATTTGAACATTTAAAAAAAATTGTGTTTAGAAAGTGAAAGTGTATTATGTACATCTCGAAAATAGCACATACCTTTTTTGTAACAAATTGATAGTTTCTTAATAGGCATTGATTCATTTGTTCTTTTACAATTTTTTTTCTTATGGAAATGGTGCGTGTTTGAAATTATATGAAATATTCCACGAATAAATTTTGTTTATTTTAATTTTGGGGTTTCTGCTTAATGATTGTTAGTGTATTTTGTTAATATTTTCGATAAGATTTAATGTATAGTTAAGATCCTAATTTATATTTATCACTGTTTTGTTAAACCTTTGTATCTTTAACATAAATTGAATATATTGGGATATCAGAAATAGATTGGACAACAATTTCACTCTATTATGTTTATAAAGGTATTCTTAAGTACACAATTTCCTGATAATTTGCAACCTTTATTCTTTTATTCGCCAAACTAACCATAAAGATCTTCCGTGAGTAAGAGTAAGATGCTGGAATTTTATACTGCATATATATTTTTGTAAATCTTTCTCTTTTTTTTGTTACAGTACCCTCCCCAGCCCTACCAGTTCGACTACACTGCCCGCGATGAACAAGGCAACACACACTACAGAAATGAACAGGGTGACCAAAACGGAGCTGTCCGAGGGTCTTACGGATACACCGACAACCAGGGCTTGTACAGAGTTGTAGACTACGTAGCTGATGCCGGTGGCTTCCGAGCCAACATCCGCACCAACGAACCGGGAACCGACGGCAAAGAAAGCCCAGCCGATGTGCAGCTGACAGCTGAACAACCTCCCGCTGGAATCCAGGACAGGTACACCAGGGTTGGAGGATATGGAGGTGGAGCAGGTGAGTCCGAATCCTTTTTCACAGTACCTAATTCAAACCAACCAAACAAAAAAAAAAAAAACAAAAACAAACCAAAGTAAACCCCAAAAAAAAAAAAAAAAAAAAAAAAATCAAAAGTAATGAGCAATGAATCGCTGTATAATGATAATATTTGTAATTTGCGATACCATCTTCCAGGTATTCGGTACCACAAGTTTCGGGTTCGAGTCCCGGCTGTGCCATGGATGTTTGTAGTGGTTCGGAATCCACTTTAAGCCGTAGGTTCCGGTCTCATATGACTGTAAGAGAGTCATGGAGCAAAAGTCAGTAAAAGTACATTAGGGGTCTGAAATCACAACAGAAGCTGCCCCTTTCCCTCCATCCATGAGTAGATCACTCATGGGATGTCCGTCCTGCACTGCAGGACATTGAGGATGAGTCCCAATAACATCAGTTTCTCGATTATTAAAAATAAGCGTATATCTTGAGCCAATTGTTTACATTAACACTTTTATTTTAAGGATTTATTTCGTTTTTTATATTCTCTCTGTCGGGGCCTGATGGCCGAGTGGTTAGTGCTCTGGCCTTCGGTACCAGCTTTTTGGGTTCGAATTCCAGCGGTTCCATGGTTGTTTGTAGTGGTTCGGAATCCCCTTTAAACCCTAGGTCCCGATCTAATATGATCGTATAGAGTTGTGGGGTAGTATGTCCGTAGGTCTCAGTCTCATTTGACTGTAGAACGTTGTGGGGGTAGTGTTACTCGCGTCCAAGCTAATGGATCTCACCCTATTTGACAAATTACTTTCTATTCATTTATGGCATAAATTATTTTTTTTATTAAATTATTAATTGCATAAATTATTTGTCTCTATTTCACCTACTGCATTATAATTTCTTTTTTTCCGAATCCACTTTAAACAGTAGGCCCAGGTCTAATAGGATCGTAGAGCGTTGGGGGGGGGTAGTGTTATTTGCGTCTGTAGCATATCTTCAAGTTACACGTGCTCACTGAGTAGTGCTAAATGAGAAGCAGCTCTTGCTTATGATATAAAGATTAACTGTCTCTATAGCCAGCTGCATTAGAACACCAACAACATATTCTCTCTGTAAAATTACAAATTTAGTTTTTAAAACTCTAAACATTCAGTCACAGTGCTACAATACTGCTTTATTAAAATCGCTGTAATTTCAAAATTCTTTAAAATTCTTTGAGATGTAATTCCAATAACAGCGTGATAGATTTCTGAATGTTGTTGTGAAAGAATCATCAGTGTATATATTTCAGAGAGAAAACACTATTAGTAGTGCTTCTTTGACATCATAGAAGGAACATCATAGAAGGATCCCTATTATCGTAGAAGATTCTAACGTAGAAGGATCCTTATTATCGTAGAAGATTCTAACGTAGAAGGATCCTTATTATCGTAGAAGAGTCTATTATCGTAGAAGGATCCTTATTATCGTAGAAGAGTCTAACGTAGAAGGATCCTTATTATCGTAGAAGATACTAACGTAGAAGGATCCTTATTATCGTAGAAGATTCTAATGCAGAAGGATCATTATTATCGTAGAAGATTCTAACGTAGAAGGATCTCTATTATCGTATAAGAAGGATTCTAAAGATTCGTAGAAGGATCCTTATTATTGTAGAACATTCTTATGTAGAAGGTTCATTATTGCAAAATTATCCAGCCGTATCAAAAATTGCATTGAGCAAAATTATTTAATTTTTCTAGTGAGAACAAAATTCCTGGAAGTACAGACTTTATCGCATGAATTTTAAAAAACCAAAAATTAACGATTTCACTCTTTTTCAGGTGGATATGGAGGTGGAGCCGGAAGTTATGGAGGAGGAGGTTCAAGCGGAATTAGAGGAGGATTCCCATCAGGTGGTGGTGGCCACAGTGGAAAGAGCGGATACTAAGAAAACCTCAAGGACTGTTAATCTCTATGAAATGTTGCTTATATAAAGAATCTCTATTTATTCTTCGTGATTTGAAACTGCGAAGGCGCATTTTGGCGCATCATTTAGAAGATATATCCCCCAGTTTCCTCATTCGCATCACTTGTTTAAAGAAGGCTTTGGTGGGTTTCGGGAAAGTTTGCCAAAAATGACGCCTTTTTGGCGAAGGCGATTTTGTGATTTTTGTTGATGCTCGGTGTTTAATCTGGATTGGCATAATCGAAAATAATTTTAAAAAGATTAGGTATTAGTAATACGAATAATTCATTTTAAATAAATATCATTCAGATAACCGTTAATTCTTTTAATGGAATTTTAGTGACTAAAATCATAAATTAGTTAAGTAAAACTGATTGCTGTTGCACCCTTATTGCATTTAAAATAATTAAGATCTTTTAGCCATAGTATATGAATATACATATTGGCTAAAAAAGTAGGCAAATGTTACTACAAATGCCGTTAAAGGGTTTTTTATTAACTACAGGCCATGCCAAATCCTCCGAGCAATCACAGAAATGACAGAACCGATATGGGCATTACGTGTGAAGCACCTCCATTGGTGTTTTATTGTGATTATTTTATGTGCTCTCTCAGCTGCGGACTTTTGTGATTCCAAAGATGGGCTTCATCTGCGTCTCGTGTCGAATACTTACTTACTGTGAAGGGTGAAGAGATATTTCTCATTTTTGTATATGGTGTTTCATGTACATCTGGGTGTTGTTGTATTATTTCAAATAAAAATGCATTGAATAGAAAATTTGTTGTGTTTATTTCTATTATTTTTTTTAATTTATTTTGCTGTAACTATGTCTATTTTAACTGCTGTTGGGAATTTTGAAATAAATGAAAAAGTTGATGATTTAGTTTTTAATTTTCAATACATTATAACTGTTGTAAATCTGTCATTTGCCTTCAATTGCTGAGACCAAAACTGTGACCTGATTATAGCTCATTTTAACAAAGCGTTGATTTTTCACTTAACATTCAATTAAATTATCGTCTTTTAAACAAATACGAATTTAAACGTCTATACGTTTACGTTTACGTATAAATAAATTTAAAATAGGAATTCGATGCTTCATCCAAAGATTGTCAGAGTTCAAGAAGTGTCTCCCATTCAACTGCACCAATTCAAAAATTTTCTACACAGAATTAATCTTCATTTATTCAATTCCTTCTATTAGCTCACACTCTCCCTATATATATCCTGTTCAAATTTTTAATCGTTGGTAAAATACTTTTTATTCATCCAATCAAGTTCAAATACACATTTTTTTGAACTTGTAGTGGATGACACTGGATGTTCATACAGTTTTTTTAAATATTGATTCATTAATTAAATTAAATTAATTAATTATAGTTTTTTTTAGATTTAAGTTGCATGTATCTAATAATAGATGGCGCCAGATGTAAGAGGAAAGGTATTTGCAAAGGACTTTTCTGCAATAGAGTGAAAAACAAGTAGTGATTAACTTTAAACATTTTTTTATATTACTTGTTTAGGTTCAATACATTAGAACTGTTGTAACTGTAAATCTGTTATTTTCCTTCAATTGCTAGTACCAAAAATATGGCATGATTATAGCTCATTTTAACAAATCGTTGATTTTCTACTTAATATCTAAGCAAATTATCATTTTTTAAACAAAGGCATATTTTTTGATCATATGTAAATAAATTTAAAATAGGAATTCGATACTTTATTCAATAATTGTCGTAGTTCAAGAAGTTTCTCTCATTTAACTACACCACTTCCTAAATTTTCTAGACAGAATATTTAATTTTCATTTATTTAAATGAATGTTAAATGATTAAGCATAACTCATTTAAAAATATGTGAAATTTAAAAAAAACAAAGCTTTTTCATGCTGGTCAAGAAAACCATTAATAAAAATGAGTAAATACTACTGTGACCAAAAAGTAAGACCAATTATTTTTGTCCTCAAAAACTCTTTATTTATCATTCCAAATTTATTTCCCTCACCTTCAAAGTAATCCCCTCCGGACACAATGAACTTATGTCAACTAATTTACCAATCCTCAATGCATGCTAAAAAGTCATCGGCAGCACAGCGATTCATGTTGAATCTCTTCAATCGACTCAAAACAGTGTCCCCGGAGTGAGTTTAGGGAATAGCCAGAAGCTTAGGGTTTAGTTTTGAGTTTACGGAATAACCAGAAGTCGCACGCTGTGAATACGCCTGTTGTAGAACGATATGGGTTTCATTTTTGGCGAAAAAGTCACGAAGAATCAATGCAGTGTGAGCTGGCGCATTCAGTGTTTTCGGTACCAATCGAGATTTGACGCATTTGAGGCCCAACATGGAATTGACGAGCATCCAACATCCAACATCATCAGCAAGATATCTAATTGTAAATCGACGGTTTGCAAGCACCAAATCTTTAAATTTCCGGACGTGAGCTTCGTCGGTTGAGGTGGAGGGTCGACCAGTGGGCTCTTCGTCTTCAAGGCGTTCTCTGCTTCTTCGAACTGTTTATACCACTTCTAAACATTTCTTTCCGATATAAGAATGCTCACCGAATGCCTTCTACAACATTCTAAACGTTTCTTCAAACAAAATGTAATGCAAGTTCTTTGCTCAATGAATTCAGACATTTCCAAAATCGCCGGAATCAGTTTTAACTTCTCACAAAGCCAAGCGTAACTCAAACATTAATGAATATTTTGAAGTCAAATTTCACACAGATGTCAAGGTCAGTGCCAACAAAGAAAAAAATTAAATTCCATAGGCCCCGGGAATTTTAAATTAAAAATTGGTTTTACTTTTTGGACACAGTAGTATTATTAAAAATAACATACATGCAGTTTTTTATAGATACTAAATTAGTATATATTTAAAAAAAAAAAAAAATTACGACTGATTTGGGGTAAAGATAAAGCGCAAAATGCGTCGATTTTTCTATAAAGGATAGTGATTATTTAAAGAGCTACTTAATAGAATATCGCTAAGATTACGGCAAATGAATTTTTAAAAAAATTTTAATTAAAATATTTTTAAAATACGTTTTTTAAACTATTTTATTGTTCTACTTTAATGTGTTTTCGAATAAACTTTAATGTGTATATATATATATATATTTTCTGATAGAGAATTTCCGATATTAATGCTAAACACTTTAAATATACTGTTTGTTTTTTCTTTGAAGATATTATTCTTTATCATTGCATCTAATCAAAAGATTAATTTTTAATTAATTAAATGACAATTCTCTGTGTTCCGTGTATACTTGTGTCCGCTGGTGGCTTGATTTAGAGATTTGTTTTTAATTTAAAGTTATTTGTTTCATATATTCAATATATGAAAATGCTAAAAATGTCTGATTTTCTGTATCCAGCCAACGATGGATCAGCTAATCAATGGGTGATCTGTTAATTAATTTGAAAATTAAAATAGTTAAAAAATAAGAACTGCGGGGTCAGTAAGG
Organism: Caerostris extrusa; assembly: GCA_021605095.1. Classification (NCBI taxonomy): domain Eukaryota; kingdom Metazoa; phylum Arthropoda; class Arachnida; order Araneae; family Araneidae; genus Caerostris; species Caerostris extrusa. The sequence goes on along the minus strand of BPLR01004072.1, from coordinate 2,828 downwards.
TAGGAGGATTTTTCTTTTAGGAAATTAAGTGATAACTTCTATTATTCTCTCTTGCTCCACAGATATTTCTTAGATGTCATAATAATTACAGGATATTAGTAATTATACAATGCCATAATAATTACTAATATCCATAACAATGCTAACCAAAAACGTTCTCATATGTGACAAAATATAGGAAAAATTAAACCCATGCAAGTCTTGGTAAACAGATAGAATCAAATAAAATGCGATACTACATTGATGAGTTATTATTTATGAATGGCACTTGAGATTTAGTAATGTGCTTTGTATAAATTTGATACGCTAATGTAAAGGGTGATATGTTCTGAAATTTTTAAGGATCAAATATTAAAATATTCAAACGAATTAACAACGAACAGTAAAAATAAGATGTTAAAAAATGATATTCAAAAATGAAAATGATTCACTTCAGAGAACAATTGCATTATTTTCACGTTTTTAATTTCAAAAGGAAGGCCGTTCTAAAGGCATTGAACTGAGACAGTGATGAAGTACCACTCTTGGGGAGCGAAGGATGAAGAAAAAGAAGGACGTGATGTACTTTCTTCATATAAAAAATTAATTAATCTTTGTAAAAACAAAATATGTGAATGAAAAAAAAAAAAAAGAGCATTACAGTATGGAAGAATGATTATGAAATTCAAAACTTTTAATTATTATTTTGTTATTGATTAGAAACTTTATTTCTTTTGAACAAAAAAATGAATAAAACTGTCTGCTTTCGCAACAACATATTCATAAGAAATGTCCATTTTTTTTGTTATTATAAAATAAAACAATAAATGGAAAAGTGAACAACATAGAGATAACTATTCACCTATACTATATCAGACAAAAGGGAGACAAAAGAAATAAAATATTCTTTTATTATGATGCATTATATTTTAATCTTTGAATATTTTTGCAAAAATATATTAAACATGTGGCTAATGTTGACTTCATTTCAATACACATATTGGCTGTTATCATGCAATAACAACTTTTTGCATCAAACCATTAAATTAATTAACCCTTAATTAAACAGAATCAGAAATTCTAAACTATTTAATATTGAGATAAAAATGCAAATGTTATAATGCTAATATAAAGTGAACTGGATAAAATATATTACAATTATTTTGACTTATATGACCGATAGAATTTTTCCTTTTAAAGGGCGTTTAAAAATAAAAGATTTTAGCATCGATGAACTGTAGCACGTGTTTGGATGCTGCTGAACATGACGTCATTGAGATATTTTGAAATGACTGGTAGACAATGGACCTCAGAGAAGATGCTCATAATAGGGAGTGAATAGGACTCATAACTATGATGCCTCAATTAAATATAATTAAATAATTATAAGATTATTTGAATTAAAAGAGTATGAAAATAAATTAACTTTTAAAATACAAAAATTTATAGAAACATAATTATTATTGATGAACTTTGGGGTCTTCTAAAAACATTCACGCCTGCTAACACTGATGACATCCTGTCCAGATTTCATCATCATGTCTACAGTTTACCTACCGATTGCTTGGAAAAGTAAACATCTAATTTAAGGTATAAATAGAGGAATCGATTACTTGTTAAGGATGGTAGTCAGACTTTCGAGGAGCAAAAACAATTTTGAATGAAAAACATTTAATATTATTTGAGAAAAATATTTAATTTATTGTGACATTTTTTTTCATTTAATTTTTTAAAAAAAAATTTTACTAATTTAAAATTCATATTTCCAAAATCTTAAGCCATTGTTTTTGAAACCCTTCTCTGAAAATAAATACCTATATACTTTATTTTATTGCTCTGTTTGAATCTGATTTGAATGTTTTGCAATTTTTACACCATGTGTAGTTGAATTGTACGTATTATTACTAAACTACCAACCTACCCTATTATAGAACTATTCTATCACTATCGGTGATAGAACTATTCGCATAATTATTGAACTACCTACCCTATTATTAAATTATTCTATCACTATCGGTGATAGAACTATTCGAATAATTATTGAACTACCTACCCTATTATTAAATTATTCTATCACTATCGGTGATTGAACTATTCAGATTATTATTGAGCTATTCTGTCCCTATCGGTGGTTGAACAATTCGGATTATTATCGAATTACCTAGCTACCCTATTAATGAACTATTCTATCTCTAACTGTGGTAGAACTATTCGAATTATTATTAAATTACCTGTTTACTGTATTATTGGACTCTTCTAATTGTCGGTAGTTTGGTATCAAATTACTGTATGCAGAAATAAAGATTTAAAATATTTTTAATAATTTCACACTGCATTGAGATACAATTTGCCCCTCTAACACTATCTTTTACACTTTTGAAGTTTTTGTGGGGTTGAAGTGATCAGTTTCTGATGAACACGAAAAAAAGATTTCAGCAATTTACATGTCGAATGGAAAATAAATGCACCAGTAAAAGAATAAAATGTCTACTGAAAATTCGTGTCATCAGCCGTTGTGAGACGGTGTGCGTGGCGCTCCCTCTATATCTACCTACTCTTCGCCACTTTTTTTCTTGTCCAGCAAAATAATAAATAACTCTTGTATATAACACATAAACAAAAATAAAAACAAGTAATGTGTAAAAAATTTTTGAAGTCAATTCCTACTTTTTTTCACCCTATTGCAGAAAGTCCTTCATAAATAATTTTTCATTTATTTTTTAAGTTTATCAGTTGCCTTTATTGGTAGATATATGCAAAATTAAATCTAAAAAAAAAACCCCTAAAATTAAGGAATTAAATTTAATTACTGTATTAATATTGAAACTGTATTAACATCCATTGAGCAA
>BPLR01004071.1:0-33381 GCA_021605095.1 Caerostris extrusa | reverse complement strand
AGATAATACTAATAATAATGATACTAAACGCACATTGTAACGAAATATATAACACTATAAATGAAATTTAAAAATATATAAATATTAAATGAAATAAAAAAATTAAAACATTAAAAAATATGCATTTTACTAGTACTGATACATTTATTTCTCCACACTCATCACCAGTTTAGCAGAATATAATTTTAATTTTTCTGCGAACTCATAAGCATTGAACTCATAAAATAAAATCAATAATATCTGTCATATATTCTCAAGAATATTATTTTTAAAACCAAGTTTATTTCAAGAGTTAATTTTTGAATATATGGATACACAAATAATGTATTTTTTTAATACATTGGTTTTCACTACTTTGGCCATTATAAAATAAATATGTTTTACTTAAGAAGTCTAACGACACATCTCACGGTCCGAAAAAAAATGTTGACCAAAGAGCTGGGCCCCATGTTGGCCATCCATGTTCTAAATTATTATCTGTAGACACCCAGGTGAGCTGGCGGTTATTATCAAATATATAACTGAATAAGTAAAAATATTTCGGTAATTGCTACATGAATTCAGCCAGCTTTGCTGGTTTTTAATTCCCATTAATCTGCAGCAAAAGTAATGGTTTATGTAATGTTAGGAGGAATGCAATGCCTTTGTAATGTTAGAAGTTATGTTAGGAGAAATCTAAAACCACCAAAACTAAAAAAATAACTGTGTTTTTGACGAAATCAATTTCCATTTTCTAACATAGATACAAATAAAGCATGCGTAATAATTTAATTGAATTAATAGCAGCATGGGATTTTTCACATTTGAATCAACTTTTTAATGAAATCACATTTGCTTTACTTTAATGTAACAATTACGTATGCACCTATGTCCACAAAATTTCTGTTTTTTACATTGCATTTCAAATTTGATCTGCTACAATATTATGTTATAGAATATAAATTATCCAAATCGTTTAAATTAAATTTTCATATATTTAGATTTGTGTCGTGTTTCTAGATTAGAATTTCATAACATGACTCTAACGCACAGTAAACCATTATGAAATAGAGTATCATTCTTTGCCGTTGACATGGAATATTTTATTGAAGATTCATCGTTGTGTTATCCAAAGTTGATCGCACAGTACTGAACACACTAATAAAGAAGCTATCAACAACTTTATTTATTTATTTATAATTAATTATTAAATAAATAAAAAAATTTAATTAATTATGAATGCATTTTAAATATTTGTGTTCCACTATATAATGTTCATAGCAAATGACTCATATTTAAAAATCAATGTCCGAGTTCTCAAAATCGGACATTTCAAGAATTTACAAATGAAAATCTGTTAAAAGGAGATAGATTGTACTAGTAAATTTTAGCTCACTTTTTTTCCTTCATACTACTGTGCCCAAAAGTGTTCCTCCAGAAATCAGGAAAAAAAAAACATTTCCTTATTTATTTATTTATCATAAAATTTAAAAAATTAATTATTTAAAAAAAATTTATTTAATTAATTATTTAATTTAAATATCTATTATTTTAATTTGTCATAATGAAGAAAAATTTAGAAACTCGTGAAAAGGTTCATTGTTTACTGTGCTTTATTACTTTGTCCCGTGAAAATTTGTTATAAGACCTCTTTATTTAGAATAATATAATAATTTATATGCATTTATTTCTATTTTTCAAAAACAAAAATAAAAATTACGTTATTTAAGTTTTTAACTTTTTTTTTTATGGCAATAACACTGAGCCCGCGCTTTTTCATGCAAAATCTATTTTTTTTTTTAATTAAAATATTAAATTAACGAAACACTAATGTTTTTAAGACATCGAAAGTTATTTTAAATTAATGTGTTCAAAGCTTTTATAGCATATTTCTGCTAGAAAAAATAAAAAGGAATATAATTTTCAAATATCATGCCGAGCATTTCGCTTTCTCTTTTTCTCATGGATTAACTGATATCAAAATATGTACCTATCGAAGAATACTGTTTCCCATTATTTATAGATCTGATGAAAAAAATATTAAGAAAACACTGGATTCTACATAGTACTGACCTTCTGTATGGGTTTCCTGACATGTGTTTTTCAGAAACACATGAGACAATATACCTTCACAATATGCCATTTTTTAAATTGAAGAGTTTTATTATTGAGTTATTAATGGACTGCCAAAAAGGACACCATCATCATACTATATAAGATTTCAACTTCATTCTTTATTATTTCTTCATTCTTTATTGTGAGAAAACACCAGAGAAAGTGAAGAAGCTACAAACATCTTTTAGTTGGGAGAAATCAAACGCGGAAACTTTTATGAAGAAATGTCAATGAAAAAGGAAATTGCTTTTTTGCTTCTTTTGGAATGGATTTACAGATACAAGCATTACCAGTTCCTCATACTAGAACAACAACTGCAACTTACTCAATGGTAGGTATATAGCTGTTTATCTGTATATAGTGTAAAGCCTAATATAGTGAAGCTCCCAAAATAAGGGCAGTTCGGATTTGGCCAGTTTTTGTGACACCTACCGAGAGATAAGTCTTTAAATGAGGTAACCCGCGTTTCATGTATTTTTTGCAATTCCATCGCTTAAAATCTCAGCACGTCACTTGGCGTACATTGGCGAAAATCATTTTGACGCCAAATCCCAAATGCCACTATTCTGCAATTTTTACCAATTTAAAGGCTATGTTTTATGGAAAATTATTTGAATCGAATACGACGTTGATAAAGTACATTATTTCTTACCCCGGATAGACATCATAAATTTTAACTAAATGTAAATAACTGAGAAAATCGTCCCATTGTCAAAATTGCAGAAGAAATATTGTAGAAACTAAAATTATTTGTGATGCCAATAATTATTAAGTTGTTTTAATCTATCAAAAACTCATGCCTTCTGAATAAGACTTTAAGTCCAGTTAGACTGATAATTTCGATAATGAATAATAATTCATAAGATCGAATTTTTAAGTATCTTTTTATCAGAGTGTTTTACGATATGGTCAATTAAATATTTCTTTATATACATTTAATTTGATTAAAACTATATGAAAGAAAATTAAAAAAACCTGTTGTGTGATGTTTTGATCTGCAAATACTTCATTTCAAATTTAAATATTTGTATTTCTTCATTTTCACATAAATACTCTGTTAATTTATGGGTGGACTTTGAGAAATGAGCTAACAAATTTATATTTCGAGAATCCAACTATCAATTATGCAAATAAAATAATCACAGAAATAAAATTATTATTTTTATTTCAATATTAAATCACATAAAAAGGTTTAATTTATAGATCTCTCTCCATCAATTTCTTCATCAATTTATAGTTAATAATCTATACTTTCACAGAGAGATAGATTATTAACTATAAATTGATGAAGAAAAATAAACTTCGTGTATCTTGTAGCGTCCTCAGGTGCTTTTGATTTTACACAAAGAAGTGTAAAATCTGGCAACAATATTTCATTTGTAACAAAGTAGTTATTTTCTAAACTTAACTATTATTTCTTTTAACAATGTAAATATTGTTACAAAACAATGATTGTTATCGACAGCGTTTGTGGATCTTCACATTTGGTTCGTGGCCATTGAAGCGAACTGTGAATTTTTGCGATTGAAATTTTGATACTATTATTTCAGCCAAAATAAAGCAGGACTTTTGCGATATTTCTGATGGATCCAACGATGAGTTTTGAGAAGGACCTCAAAAGTTTGTTCACGCAATGGCTTTCTTCATGGGCGTAAAGATTGTTGTGGATTGTTTTGGTGTTGGAATTTTTGGCGTCGCTGTGATGTTGATCGTTGGGATTGTAATCAATACAGTATTGGATTATGACTTGAATAACGTTTTAGCGATTTGGAAGCGTAGGATGTTGAAAATGTGGATTTTAACGAAGATCTTGATTGGAATTTTTACATTTACAGTAATAGAATGTCTTTTGATAGCATTATATGCTTCCGGTCTTTTTGGTATAATAGCTATGGTTGTAATAGCTGTTGAGCTGTATAAATATGTCTAACGAAAGGCATAACATTGATATTTTAAAATATACTACGAAATTATAATTCAACAATATATTTCATCTGAAGAAATGAACCATTCCAACATAAAAGTAATTTGAAATCATTTGTTGTTTTTTTTATTGATCATGATTGATTTTGATTGCCAAAAAATAAGCAAATAAAAAGTGGTCTTCGCCTTATTGGTGGAGATTATGAAGTGTTTTGGAGCGGAATTTTTGGCAATTTGAGTGTGCAGTTATCAATAGATTTGCCCCTAAATAATGTAAAAACTGAACAACTACTAGATATTCTTAATTAAGATTGATTTTGATTGCCAAACAGTAAGCAATTAAAAAGCTGTCTTCGCCTTAATGTTGGAGATTATGGAGTGTTTCGGAGCGGAATTTTTGGCATCATGAACGTGAAAGGATAACTAGGTTTGGAATTAAGAAACAAACAATAGAATGGCTCTCAGTAAATATTGATTTAATTTAAACTTCAGCCATCGGTTTTGGTACAGAGGATTAGGGCTCCTGGCGACACCTCTTTAAAAAAGACGCATCGAGATTTCTACCTCCTGGGTGATGTGGAAATGAAATCATTGACCAATTGAAGCAACCAATACATTTTATTTGAAATGTATTGGTTGCTTTTTGAAAGTAAAAGAAATTTCTTAAAAATAATATACTAACCGTGAAAATTCTTAATTGATTTTAGAATTTTCCAAATCTGAAGCAAATCCTGAAGCATCAAAGGCCAGACAGATAGCCAATTGGCCATCAGGCCGCTCTGTTCTGATGGAGCACTCGTATTTAGAAATCTGACTTGGTTCCGTGACGCTCTTTGCAGCCAAACGAGGCCAGGACCCATGACCTAAAGTGGATTCCGAATCACTACAAACATCCATGCCGCAGCCGGTATTCGAACCCGAAACCTGTGGCATCGAGTGGCAGAGCGCTAAACACTCGGCCATTCAGGCCTGAGAACCATAACCATCCTCATCATTGGTTCAACAGCCCCATGATTTGTGAAGGCCGTCTGCCACTGGCGGATTTCTAGATAGAAGACGTTTTCTTTTTACAGGGTAGGCTTGTCAGCCCTGCATCCAACAGTCATATTAGACAGGGACCAACGGTTTAAAGTGGATTCTGGACCACTACGAATATCCATGGCACAGCCGGAACTCCAACCCGAATCCTGTGGCAAAGAGGGCCAGAGAGCTAGTCACTCGGCCATCAGCCCAAAAACAGAGAATAGCCAGTAAAAATAACTAAATGAATATTACCAAATCACGTTTTATGTCATAAAGAAGGAATATGCCATACGTAAAATTACGTTTTCAATTGTAATATGCTGAACACGTGGGATCTGTAAACTAACAGCAGTAATATTACTATTTAGAATAATAATAATTATTATTAAGAATAATAAAAATAACTTAATTAATTATTAAATTTAAATTATTAATTAAATAATCATTAAATAATTATAATTATTAATTAATTGTTTAAATTATTTATTAAATAATTTTATCGATAATTTCTGAAAAGAATTTAAAAAAATTCTCATGTAAGATGGAACAATTAGTTGACATTAAAAAAAAAAAAAAAAAACTTTTTCGATTAAAACTACTGTTACAAAGTAAAAACATTTTTACATTAAAAAGAACCACATTTATTTTCTAACTATTTATTTAACTGGATGTTAATTATGCTATTATATATTTTCTTTATATCTATCCATGCTGCCATAGGTAACTTTTTATTGTATTTATTTATTTTCATTCACAGAATCGTAATTCCTAAATGTTCTCTTGTATTTGTCTATTATTTATTTACTTAAAAAGTGAAACGAATTGTTTGATTTCTGCAATAATAGTCAGACAGTCTATTTTTACGAAGTACCTTGGCCGATTATGGCCTGAACTCCTAATCTGGCTAGATAAAACACATGGCAAATAGAAACACATTGGTAAAAAGAGGCAGTGAGCAATGATTATGTCCATGTTAGTAAAAGAGAAAAAAATGACAAAAAGGGAGAAGCAATAGGAGGAGTAATCCAAAACATGGCAAAATTAAAAAACAATTAACTAAAAAGCAACGAGGCAATTAATTAAAGCATTTAAATAGTGCTTGGATCTTATTAGCTGGGCTATTGGCGTTTTTAAGTTGATTATAGAAGTTATTTAATCCTCCTATCATATTAAAAATATTTACGAGTTCAGAAAGAACGTACAGAGCTTTAGAAGCAGAATCAGCAGTTAAGTTAGCAGTATTAGTATTATTAGGAATAGATTGCTCCGAGACCGATGGTATGGTATTTTTCGGGGTTCCTTTGAAGAAACTTGCATAGGAGACACCCTCGGTGACTGGCCGGCTGTTGAAGGCAGTCCTTGGCGCTTCTAGGTTCTGATTGACCGGGAGGCGAGGCTCGGGGAACATTGGGCATCCTCTCCAAGCGGCGAGGTGCCCCATCTGATGGCAATTGATGCATTTTGGATTTTCGATTCTTTCTTTGATATGGCAGTCCTTAATATAATGTTCTCCCCACATTTTAGGCATCTTTTTTTTTGTAGCTGCAGTTTTTGGACGAATGGTGAAACAGATTGCAGGAAAAGCATTGCGACGCTCCTGGTTTGCGGTTGAATTTCTCCACTCGAACCGAGAAGTGAAGGAGGCGATTTACCTCGAAGATCTTGTTGTTTTCAGGGGCTTTTCGATAAACAATTTGCCACACTGGGATAGGTGCCTTGGTCTTCAGATTTGTTAATTGACGGACTTGGTCTATCTTGAGACCAAGTTCAGCAAGTCCAGTGGCGATCTCATCAGCGGAATAGCTGACAGGGAGACCTTTCAGCACCGCTTTAAGCGGGCGTTGATTCTTAGGGGTGATGACGTAGAATTCGATTTTCCCATCAGTAAGATATTTAGTGATGGCTCTGTGTATATCAGAGTTTGCGGGAAAAATTTTCAGCTGCTCACCAGCAAGCTTGATCCTGACATCATCTTCGAATTGATTACTGATCTCAGCAATCTGGTCCTTCAGGTTGTCCGTGTACGCACCATAATAGGCGGCAATTTGGGTTCAGGCGCTTCAATCATTTCCGAATCTATTTCAACATCGGTCTCATCAGCATTTAGGTTAGTGAATTTATTTGCGGTATCTAGAGGGTTATTTAAATTACTCTCAACATTAATTCTAGCGGTATGCCTTTTAGGCGGTTTAACAAATCCATCATTATCATTAGTAGCGGAAGGTCTTTTAGTTTTCTTAGTTTTAGTGTTAGTTTTTACTTTTAAATTAATTTTTACTTTAGCATTACTGTGCCTAGCGCAGTTACTGAGTGGACATGAACCAAGCTCACTTACCCTTTTTCGGAGTCTGCGACAGCTGTCTCAGCTTTCTTGAGAGCGTCCATGGAGGCTTTTAAGCTGCTGGGTTCGACGATTCCACTATCGATGAGAATCTGTTGCTGGTCAATAAATCGCATCATCATGTCTTTGGCCTTCTTCTTGTCTTTAAGGTGCGCCTCTGCTGCAGTAATTTGCTGACAGTGATCGGCTTCCGAGTTGTAGAGCGGCACGGTGGTCAGTGGCGAGTTGGTCATCTCGACTTCAATGGCCCTGAAGAGGGCCGTTCAACGTCGTAGAACGAACTTCATGGTTGGTAGGGAAATCAGCTTCAAAGTTGTTGCGAAAATCCGCTATCGTTCTGAGTAGATCATCCATGTTATTCGTTCTGCAATAATAAACGAATTTTAACTGTGAAATTATATTTGGAATACCTTTAAATAAAGTGATAAAATGGCAAAAAATAATTTATTATTTAGAATAATAAAAATTTAATTAATTATTACATTAAATTAAATTATTATTTACTAAATTAATTGTATCGATTATTTTTGTTCTAATGCAACTGGAAAGAATGAAACTTTAAGATGTCATACAAAAATTCTCCCCTTGTAAGTAAATGTAGTATTGATTCTCGCTATATAGATGGCATTGGAGTGTGCTGTTTACCGTTTTGCTATCGTGAGAGGGGGAGGGGGACTTTCGGAGGTCAGAGTTCTCGAGGTAGTATTTCAGTTGGTAAGTTTTTTGATTATGTTATTCTAATTAATAAACTGTTTTTGGAGATGACGGAATGCAGAATTGATTTATGTAATTTCAAATTTTATTGAGGATTTGAATGCTATTGAAGTTCATTGTTAAGAGTCATTGTCAGCAATCCTTTGTTAGAAAGGCACGGCCAAAGAAGGCTTTTTGCCATTGAATCTTGGCGCGTGCGCTGTTTGCCCTTCGTCTTTTGGAGATTTTTGCACATTTTTTTTAGTAGCAATTTAGAGTAGTACTTTTTAGTAGCAGTAGGTAGCTACAATGATATTTAATTGCAATTACGACAATGATTTTCTTTCTTTCTTTCTTTTTTTTTTTTATTAATTCTTGGAACGCAGTTAATTTTGAAACTATATATTTTCTTTATATTTTTCAATGCTTTATTATATTATTTATTTATTCATTTACAGAATAGATATTTCGCAGTTCATAATTAGATATTCACAGTTTAGATATTTAAATTCATTTTAACCGGTGGTTTTTCTTTATTAATTCTTGGAATCAACGCAGTTAATTTTGCCATTGTATATTTTCTTTATATCTATCAATGCTATATTGTATTATTTATTTATATTTCATTCACAGAATCGTAATTCATAAATGTTCTCTTGTATTTGTAGGTTGTTTATTTACTTAAAAGTGAAACAAATTGTTTGATTTCTTCAATAGTACTGGCAAGTGACGACTGCGGTGTACCCATGGAGATAGAGTGTAAATTAACTTAATTAGAATGTAAATTAACTTAATTAGAGTGTAAATTAACTAGAGAGTAAATTAATTAGAGTTAAAATTAGCTATTAAAATTAGAGTGACTTAACCGCCTTGACTTAATTCATATATAAAATTTACGATTTTAATTGACTGCTTAAGGTTAGTGTAAAAAAATGCAAGATAAAGTTTCTAAAAAAATAAAATAGGGTACTCTAAAAAAAATTAAAAAATAAATAAAAGTAAGATAAAAATTAAAATTAAATAAATTAAAATTAAAATACGGCACAATAAGGAACTCGTTGTCGATGTCACGAATATATTGAAAAATGATAAAAATATTGTAATATGCTGAACGCGTGGGATACGTAATGATGACCTGTAAAGTAAGAGCATTAATATTATTATTTAGAATAATAATTATTACTATTTACAATAAAAAAAATAATTATAATTAGTAATTTATTATTTAAGTTATTTATTAAATTGATTTTATCGACAATATCTGAAAAGAATTTTAAAAAAAATTCTCATGTGAGATAAATTAGTTGACATTGAAAAAAAAAAAAAACATTTTTGATTAAAACTGTACTGTTTTTACAAAGTAAATACATTTTTACTTAGAAAATAAATGTTTTTTTTTTTTAAACATTTGTTAAACTGGATGTTAATTTTTGTATTATATATTTTCTTTATATCTGTCCATGCTGTCATAGGTAGTTTTTGTTGTATTATTTATTTGTTTTCATTCACAGAATCGTAATTCATAAATGTTCTCTTGTATTTGTAGGTTGTTTATTTACTTAAAAAGTGAAACAAATTGTTTGATTTCTTCAATAGTACTGGCAAGTGACGACTGCGGTGTACCCATGGAGATAGAGTGTAAATTAACTTAATTAGAATGTAAATTAACTTAATTAGAGTGTAAATTAACTAGAGAGTAAATTAATTAGAGTTAAAATTAGCTATTAAAATTAGAGTGACTTAACCGCCTTGACTTAATTCATATATAAAATTTACGATTTTAATTGACTGCTTAAGGTTAGTGTAAAAATGCAAGATAAAGTTTCTAAAAAATAAAATAGGGTACTCTAAAAAAATTAAAAAATAAATAAAAGTAAGATAAAAATTAAAATTAAATAAATTAAAAATTAAAATACGGCACAATAAGGAACTCGTTGTCGATGTCACGAATATATTGAAAAATGATAAAAATATTGTAATATGCTGAACGCGTGGGATACGTAATGATGACCTGTAAAGTAAGAGCATTAATATTATTATTTAGAATAATAATTATTACTATTTACAATAAAAAAAAATAATTATAATTAGTAATTTATTATTTAAGTTATTTATTAAATTGATTTTATCGACAATATCTGAAAAGAATTTTAAAAAAAATTCTCATGTGAGATAAATTAGTTGACATTGAAAAAAAAAACATTTTTGATTAAAACTGTACTGTTTTTTACAAAGTAAATACATTTTTACTTAGAAAATAAATGTTTTTTTTTTTTTAAACATTTGTTAAACTGGATGTTAATTTTTGTATTATATATTTTCTTTATATCTGTCCATGCTGTCATAGGTAGTTTTTGTTGTATTATTTATTTGTTTTCATTCACAGAATCGTAATTCATAAATGTTCTCTTGTATTTGTAGATTGTTTATTTACTTAAAAAGTGAAACGAATTGTTTGATTTCTTCAGTAATACATTCCATTTGAAAACTAAGCGAATTTCAACTGGGAAATTAGATTTGGAATACCTTTAAATAACATGATCAAATGGAAAAATAAGGTACTTACGTATTAACGGTACCTTGGCGACAGTTGCGCCAATAAAGAGCACACGCTCCAACCGCAGCTACAGATTTGGCGGTTTTAAGTGGCGCCAATCTATTCTATTGGTTTGGTAACCTTAGTAGCTGTTAGATTGGCGACACTTAAAAACCGCCATGTCTGTCGCCAAGGTACCGTTAATACGTAAGTACCAAAATAATTTATTATTATTTAGAATAATACAAATTTAATTAATTATTACATTATGAAATCAATTTTATCGATTATTGCTCTGTGATGACCCAGACCTATTGCTTAAAGTGGATTCCGAACCACTACAGACATCCATGACCCCGCCGGGACGAAATAGTAATCTATTAGTCAAAAAGTGTAAATACTAGAGATAGAAAGTCAACTTTAAAATTTAGATTCCCGACTCCTTAGTCGGATTTTTATACCGACTCCCAATCCTCGACTCTCGTCTCGTTTATGTACTGTGATTTTTACTGGGGCCTGATGGCCGAGTGTCTAGCGCTCTGGCTCTCGGTGCCTCAGGGTTCGAGTCCCGGCGGTGGCATGGATGTGTGTAGGATTCGTTGTCCACTTTAAACCGTAGGTCTCAGTCTCATGGGATAGTAGAGCGTTGCGGGGGTAGTGTGACTCGTGCCTGTAGCATGTCTTCAAGCTACACGATTTATACAGCAGGGGTGGCCAACCCGCGGCCCGCCTTAAATATTTTTCCGGCCCATGAGATTTAGCACACTTTTACAAAATACGTTTATGGGCAAAGGAGTGAAAATCAATGGATTAAAAATACATTATTATGTTGTGAATCCATCTATTCCAAAATGAACTGCCGAAATGATGAGAAAAAAATTAACCCTGATTTTAAAAATAATATTCTTGCGAATATAGGACAGATATTGCCGGCTTTATGGATGAGTTTACAGTTATAATTAAATTATAATAATTAATTATTCTGAATATATTCTAAATTAAATAATTAATTAGAATAATTAAATTATATTTTGCGAACTCATAAGGCGTGCTAGTCTTGAAACATCTAATATAACAGGTTCTATGGTTCACTTTTAAGTGACCCTGCCTAGATACGCACAGTGGATTGTGGATTGCAGAGCAAACCAGACTCTTACTCCAAGTTGTTAGCGATTTTGATTCAACTTACAACTGCGAATAGTTTTTTTCGAAAAGGAAATTGACCCAACAGAAAACACGCTCAAACATAACGGACGCAACACCGATTAAAAAATACATTATTATGCGTGCATTACGATGTGCAAAATAATCAAATGGAGATCGAGTTGCAAAAAGCCAAGCGAAAGAGTGGAGAAAGAAACATCGCGCTAGTCAAATAAATATTTTTGAATGATTTCATTTTTTTTTTATTTCGTTTATATTTATATATTTTTATATTTTATTTGGAGTGTTATATATTTCTTAGCAATGTGCATTTAGTATCGTTATTATTGTGTTATCTATATTTACATGTAAGAATAATAATGAACACAATAATCACTCATTCTGTTTCAATTTTTTCATACAAAAAAAAAAAATGTCTATAGTGGGTGTCAATCGTTAGTTTGACACCCACTATAGACATAGGGGGATGTATCATTTTATATGCGGCCCTTCGGAGTCAGGATGCATTTCCAAAGTGGCCCATAAGATCATTTGGGTTTGGCCACCCCTGGTACAGAGGTTGAGAAAATGGTCCAAGTAAGCATTGTGTTTAAGGTGTTTTATGCGCAAATCAATTCATGCAATCTTTGGCTTTTAGATTTTTAGTTAATTATTTTTTTCCAAAGGCCAATTTCCAGTACAGAGAAGCATAGCGTCTATAGGGGAAGTTTTCACAGCTCCGGTGATCAGGCGAAGGGCTTGGTCATGAAAGGTCTGCAGAGACTGCCTACCCAAACCTTTTGTAAAGACATCTCTTTTCACTCGATGAAGCTGATAACCCGAGACTTTTTTTGGAACACTCTAACTGATAATCTACGTGAAGGCAACTCATCTAAATCTGGTTTAACTTTAAACCTGGTCTGATCAGGTATGTTTAGAGTAAAGCTGTTGCCCTTTTCAGACTCCTGACGGGCCATGATTATATGGCCAATCATCTTTTCGAATGAAAATATTTGAAAGCCCAAAATGCATGCTCTGCAGTCTTGGAGAGGACATGGATTCATCTCACCTTCCTGTCTGCCCTGCACTTGTTTCCTCTACTGTGTTCCTCTACTGCACTTGTTTCGTTACTGGGAGGCTAGGGCCCTTATGGGCTAAACATGTCACTATGGGTTTTCCTCCGATTCTCGTTGTTGTTTTCATGTTCCTTTTGTTATTTTTATTTTATTGCTTTTTGTAGCCTGCAATTGGAAATAAAAAAATAAAAAAATTTTTTAGTTAATTGTTGCGATGTGCAACCCTAATTTAATCAACTGGCTATCCAATTCTTAATAATTTTGTTTTTTTTGTATTTGTTATTTAATTTCAATTCAATAGTCTTTCTTTATACATTAAATAGTCTTGGTCTTAAAATTATCAAAATGAAGAATTGCAGTAATTAAAGTTATTATTTGTAAAAGGAAAAAAAAATTCACCTTTACCAATAAAATGTAATGGTGGTTTTTGAACTTTAGCGACTGTCATGCCGCCATCTGTTTGTAACCTCAAGAATTATTTATGTTATTATAATGTGTGAGCATGATATTGTCCTGGCTAGGGGTCCGAGACATTATCTGAAAATGAGGGTCAAGTAAATAAAACTCCATTGAAAATTTTGGCGGAAAATGGTACTTTGGGCCCTTTAGCTCTTGAAATGGTTCATGAATAACGTTAATTCTCAGGAATTTTCTGGAGAATCTGCTTTCGATTGACGTGTTTTGCAGTATGGTTTTGAATCACTTTTCATATTTTGGGTTGGGATTCCAAACGTTTGTATATCCAATGGCTATAAATTCTCGTAGATTAGTGCGTTGATCCATTCCTTCTTCTTGAAGTTTCATATTTCTCACTTTTGGCATTTTCCCATGCTTATTGAGCTGTAAAGTGTTTCTTATTGTATTTGGAATTCTTCATTTATGCCTAGAATTTTCAAACATTAATATATTCTGGTGGCTATTGAATGTGACAGTGATTCTTGTAGAATTTGGAATACTTCATTCTTAATTTATGCCTAAAATTTTCACACTTTGAAATAATCTGTTGGCTATTGAATGTGATTACGTTTCTTGTAGAATTTGGAATACTTCATTCTTCTTTTACGATTACATTTATCTTACTTTTGTATATTCTTTTAGAGGTTCTCGAACAATTCGTTCTTCACGAAGTTCTTGATCTATTCAACATTGCTCTATTCATGTGGATATTGAAGTTCGCCCTCCTTGTAATACTCCAATCAATCGCTTCCTATATCTCGTGTATTATTAAACATTGGCATATTCCTGAGTTTATTCCTCCGTTCTCGAATGTTCAGCATCTTTATCAAACTTATGCAGCTAAACTTGGAAGAATTGGTTTTTATGAGGTATAAATTTTGATTATGTTAGTAATTCTCTGTTTTATTTTGAAAAGTTATCTGTTTTTATTTTTATTTCATTATTTACTTTTATTTTTATTTTTTGGGCATCGTGTAACCAACGCCTAAATTTTTTTTTTCGATCTCCTGCTTTAATTGTTCTCAAGCAGGGAATGTTTTCTTAATTTCTTTTATTCAATTCAGACTATTAGTTCCAACTCTCCCTCTATATATTTATATATCTTGCTCAAATTTTCAATCTTTCATAAAATACTTTTTATTCATCCACTCACGTTCAAATACATTTTTTTGAACGTGTAGTGGATGGCACTTGACGTTAATCAGCTTTTTTCAGTAATTAAATTTAATTCATTCATTTTAATTATATAAGAGAAATTTTACTCTCCCATATAAAATATATTTAGTAGTATATAAGTTTAAGAATAAATACCGTCAGTGGCGAAGCTAGTATATCGCTGGAAAAAAATTTTTTTTTTTTTCAGATTCTTTTTTCATTCAGGGTTCTAGTCTGAGTCAAGGAGAGAACAAAATGAAAAAATTTATATTAATTGCAATTATTTAATAAAAGTAACTAAAATAAAATTCTTCTTTGTTGACCTAAGTAGAAATCGATTTTAATTTTTTTTTTATATTACTTGTATTTTACACGGTACTTTATTTACAGAATTTTTAAAATAGGGGAATTTAAAAATGAAATAAAAAAATCCGCTGTCCAATTTTAATTCCATTCGCTTGATAACATTGGTGCTTATATTTCTGGTCATTTTTTAAAAAATTAAATTCTATCCTGAATTATATTTATTCCCACCTAATAATAGGTATTTCTCATTTTGTTGTACTACTGCAGCTGGTAACACAGAGACAGTTCATCTTGATGCCATAACAAGGGCTGCACCGCTGTGACTCATTGAGCACTGCCCAGGGGGCACGTGCAGCTTGAAGATGTGTTACTCACGTCCGTAGCCTAAGGCCCTACGATCCTATTAAACCGGGACGTAGGGTTTACAGGGGAATCCGAACCACTACAAATATCCATAGCACCACCTGGACTTGAACCCGAAACCTGTGGTACTGAGAGCCAGAGCTCTAGTCCCTCTACCATCAGGTTCCGACAAAATCCTGATGTTACGTGAGTTTTATGTCCACAATTTGTAGTCCCGACGAGTGCTCTATTATCTATGAAAGGCACAGACATACTTCGTGTTTTTCAATTCCTGCTATTAGTTCACCCTCTCCCTACATATATCTTGTTCACATTTTCAATCGTTCATAAAATAATTTTCATTCATTCACTTGAGTTCAAGTACATTTTCTTTGTAGTGTAGTGCATGACACTTGACGTTAATACAACTTTTTCAAATATTAATTCAGTAATCAAATTTAATTAATTCATTTTAGTTTTTTGTTAGATTTAAGTTGCCTGTATCCACCCATAGAGGGCGCCAGAGAAACTTAAAAAAAAAATGAATGAAAATTATTTATAAAGGACTTTTCTGCAAAAGAGTGAATAGAATTTAAAAAGAATTTTTTATATTACTTGTTTAAGAATCAAGCAACAAAGAAAATAGGTTTTTTTGCAGGAAAAGCTCGACCAAGTTCTGTAAAACAAGAGTATGGAGGATGCCAGAAGTGCACTGCAAAATTTCCCCGGCCCTACCCCGACGTGCAGGACGCCAGCAAAGAAGCTCCGAAATTCGTGGGACCTGGTGTCGCATTTGGCAAGGACGAGGGAGCACGCCGACGAGTTCACAGATCTGAAGACTAGCTGGAAATATAAAATAGAGGCGTTGGATTCAGCGTCAAGCCGTTGTCGGGAAATGAAGTCGCAAATTTCAGAAGTTCGGTATTCTTTTTTGCGACAAAGGTGAGTGCTCATCAGTGCTCAATTTCAAAAGCTTAAAGCCAATTTTTTTATAGTAATTGTAGATAGATCTATGTATACATCCATTTTCTCTGCAAATGTCTACTCCACGTTGAAGACGGGACACTACTGTGCCCAAAAAGTAAGACCAATTATTATTTTTTTTTTCAAAAACTCTTTATTTATTCTTTCAAATTTATTTCATCGCCCTCAAAGTGATCCCCACCGGACACAGTACACTTATTTATGAAAACATTTTTCCAATCCTCAATGCATTCACGTTGAATATTTTCAATCGACTCAAAACGGTCGGAACTGACTACCGGACTGGTCTTTTGAGTTTAAGGAATAGCCAGAAGTCGCACGGTGTAAAATACGGTGGTTGTGGAATGATATGGGTTTCATTTCTGGTGAAAAGTTGCGAAGAATCAATGCAATGTGAGCTGACGCATTCAGTGTTTTCGGTACAATCGAGATTTGATGCGTTTGATGTCCAAAATGGAATGGACCGATCCTTTTGAAATTCCAGCGTCATCAGCTAGGTCTCTAATTGTAAATCGACGGTTTTCAAGCACCAAATCTTTAATTTTTCGACGTGAGCGTCGACGGTTGAGGTGGATGGTTGACCAGAGGGCTCTTCGTCTTCAACGCGTTTTCTGCCTTTGAACTGTTTATACCACTTGTAAACATATAGGAATGCTCACCGAATGCCTTCTGCAACATTCTATACATTTCCGCAAACAAAATTGAGTGCAAGGTCTTTGCTCAATGAATTCAGACATTTCAAAAATCTGCGGAATCACTTTCAGCGGCTCACAGAGCCAAGCGCAACTCAAGAACTCATGAATATTTTGACGTCAAATTTCACTCAGATGTCAAGGACAGTGCCAGCAACCTAAAAAAAAAAAAAAAATAAAGAAAAAGGAAATTCCATGAGCCCCGGGAATTTAAATTGAAAATTGCTCTTACAATTTGGACACAGTAGTAAGTCAAAGATTAAATAAACATTGCTTTCTTTCGCTGGGATTATAATTTCTAGGCATTCATTGTGCCTTCGATAAACAAATTTACTCACGTTGCCGTCAACTGGATTCGGAAAAAGGATAAAAGTCTAAATAAAGATTAGTGTTTGCTAAATAATTAGATAATGATTATTTACTAGTTTGTTTATTACAATTTAAAAATTAATTAATAAAACTGAATTTTTATTAAACTTTTTATAAATCATTTACATTTTTGGGAAATTAAAAAATTGGGTCTAAACTGGGCCGAGTGACTGTCGCTCGGTGCCACTAGTTTCGTGTTCGAGTCCCGGGGATGCCATGGTTGTTTGTAGTGCTTCGGAATCCACTTTAAACCGTAGATCCCGGTCTAATAAGAATCGTGGAGCGTTGTGGGGGTAGTGTTTCTTGCGTTCGTAACCTATCTTCAAGCTACACGTGTCCCCTACGTAATGCTGAATGAGTAACAGCGTTCGTCGGTGCAGCCCATAATGGACTGCTCACAGAGAAATAATCAATACGACCCAGTACTCGATGTAATTAAAAAATTGTCTGCCTGCTACGACAGATTACGAGACAGATTGTCTCTTTTTTTTTTACGGGGTAGGTTTGTCAGTACTACGCCAGATGTCACTCCCTTCGCCTTTTTCTTATGGTCTTATATCAAAGATATCCTCAACAAAATTACGGGACACCATTAATTTTAAGTGGATGATGTCACTGCCATCATGTTGCGTTGTGTTGAGTCTAATCCTTAGTGTCCTACACAGCGGCCTGGTGGCCAAGTGGCTAGCGCTCTGGTCGTTGGTATCCCAGGCTTCAGGTTCGAATCCTGGCGGTGGCATGGATGTTTGTTGGTGGTTCGAATCCCCGTTAAAATGTAGGTCTCGGTCTGTTTAGCCCTCGTGCGCACAAGATGACCGTAGAGCGACAAACCGAACCAGTTAGTGTCCTACAGTGCAGGACGGACATCCCGTGAGTAATCTACTCAAGGATGGAGGGAAAGGAGACAGCTTCTATTATGATGGAGCACTCGTAGGTAGAAATATCACTTGGCTCCGTGACACACTTACAGTCCTATTAGACAAGGTCCAACCATTTAAAGTGGATTCCGAACGACTACAGCCATCCATGGCACCGTCGAGTCTCGAACCCAAAACCTGGGGTATCGAACGACAGAGCTTATTTAATTTTAACTACATTTAATTCATTGCATCTCTATATGGGTATCACGAGTGGCAGCAAGCTTCTCAAGATGGTACTTGCCATGTTCGCTGCAACTTGCCTTCATCAATGATGTCAGTGGGCCTGAATGGCCGAGTGTTTAGCGCTCTCGCGCTATGTGTTACAGGTTTCGATTCGAGTCCCGGCTGTGCCATGGATGTTGGTAGTGGTTCGAAATCCACTTTGCCGTGGGGGACAAGCTCATATGACTGTAAGAGCGTTTCGGAGCCCAGTCAGACTTCCTACCTGCAGTTGCTCCATCACAACGAAAGCTGCCATCCTTTCCCTCCATTCATGAGTAGACTACTCACGAGATACCTTCCCGCCTGCAGGACACCGAGGGTTAGTCACAACACAACATGGCGGCAGCGACACCATCCACTTAAAATTAATGATGTCCCGTAATTTTGTTGAGGATATCTTTGATATAATTCCATGGGAAGAAATCGAAGGGAGTGACATCTGGAATACGAGACATCCAGTGTGAGGTTAAAAAATGAGTATGGGTCATGACTCATCTGAAGCACAGGATGGCATTGTCACCAATGAGGGCATGGTGCGGCGAATAGAGCGAGATTACTATCTTGATGCGCAACTCTGTGTGTCCATATATACGCATTTAAAGCGTATATATGGACACATTGAGTTGCACAGGAATATATACGTATTTAATTCGTATATATGGGCACAATGGCACTCATAAATTTATTTAATATTCAATGACTTAAATACATAGGTGTCCTTTTTGTAATAATTTTTTTCATTTGATTTTGTTTCGACATTGTAGAGAGACTCCTTGGGTAGGGAGGAACGTTTGTAAAGGGGGCTACCAGAAGGCAGAATATGCATACGTATCGCCGGGTTACTAATTTGTTTAATGGTCTCATCATCGAGCAAAATTCCGAGATTATTTCGTCCTTCCCCCAGTGTTTCATTACAGGTGGCCAAACTGTAGTAACAAAGAACATATTTCGTAGACGTAAGGGAATAAAGCTTTTCATAAAATGATTTTTTTTTATCATGTGTCATCGTGATGTTGTCCTGGTTAGGGATCCGCAATGTTATTTGGAAATGAAGCAGATAAAACTCCATTGCAAATTTTGGTGGAAAATGGTACTTTGGGCCCCTTAACTCTTGAAATGCTTCATGAATAACGTTAATCCTCAGGAATTTTCTGGAGAATTTGCTTTCGATTGACGTGTTTTGCAGTATGGTTTTGAAGCACTTTTCATGTTTTGGGTTGGGATTTCAAACGTTTGTATATCCTAAGGCTATAAGTATTCGTGGTGCATTGATCCATTCCTCCTTCTTGAAGTTTCATATTTATCACTTTTGACATTTTCCCGTTCTTATAGAGCTGAATAGTGCTTCTTATTGTATTTGGAATACTTCATTCTTCATTTATACCTAGAATTTTCAAACATTAATATATTCTTTTGGGTACTGTATACGATAACGTTTCTTGTAGAATTTGCAATACTTCATTCATCATTTACGACTACATTCATCTTACTTTTGTATATTCTTTTTAGAGATACTTGTATAATTTACTTGAATAATTTCTTCACGAAGTTCTTGATCTATTCAACATTGCTATATTCATGTGGATATTGAAAGTTTTGCCATTCTTGTAGTATACCAATCAATTCCTTTATATATCTCGTACAATATTAAAATTTGGCACATTCCTGAGTTTATTCATCCGTTCTCGAATATTCACACATGATAAGTTGAAATTTGCCGAGTAGATTTTAGTTTTTATTTATTATAATTTTTTTTTGTGAAAAGTTATACAATGAACGCATTTATTTTGTTATTTACTATGTAATTTGTGGCTTAACATTAATTATTTTTGGTGGCACATTCATCCTCTTCAAACAGAATGACGGAAAAAAAAGGCGAACAAGTAAAAACGACGCTGCAAACTTCGAAACGAAGCCGCGAAGTTGTGAAAGACGTCAAACCGCGCTGCAAAGTTGTGAACGTCACTAAAGCCGCAGAGGAAGTGAAAGGAAGCCGCAAAGTCGTGAAAGACATCAAACCGAGCTGCAAAGTTGTGAACGAAGTCACTAAAGCCGCAGAGGATGTGAGAGGAAGCCGCGAAGTCGTGAAAGACGTCAAACCGCGCGGCATAGTTGTGAACGACGTCACTAAAGCCGCAGAGGAAGTGAAAGGACGACGGAAGTCGTGAAAGACATCAAACCCAGCTACAAAGTTGTGAACGAACTTGTGTTTTTCAAACAAGGATGATGTTCTTCCACGAGATTTAAAGCAACTTTTGGCGGACAGGATAGCCGCAAGACGCCTGCAGACGAGAGAGCACGAAATTGGCTGCACCAGGTGCAGGAGGCGTCGAGATCTTGATGATTCCCCTGATGACGCGATGCGGCTGCTGAGGGAAAAACTTGGAGCTTCTGGAGAGAGGTTCGATCGTCTTCTGGAAAGCAGGCCCGAAAGACAGTGGGAGCATGCTAGACGACTTGATGAGCATTTGAAAAGAGGTGAGTGACAAAATAAATCTGACTGATCTTCAGATGTCTTGAACGGCAAACGCCGAAATCGACAGCAATTGAAGGTCGATTGACACTATGTATCGTCTACACCGGGGGTGGCTAGCCTTTGGGCCGCATGCGGCTCATGAAATTTATCACACTTTTGTAAAATATATTTATTCTATAAAAGGCGAAATGTGTTAAAATAGTTCATTATGTGGGCATCCCTATGTTTAAAAATCGGCTGTCGAATTGGCTGTTACAGTATCAGGACCATAAACACTATTCCCATTTTCAGCCGCCTGGCTTGTACCGAACTAACGTACCGAATTTTCTGTTTGTTGAGTTCCATTTTTAATATCCTGTAACTCACAACAGAATGTATCAAACAAAAAACAGCAAAGGAATGTTTTTAGTGCAGAATGTCACCTTTCCAACGAACATAAATCTGAAATTGTTTGATCGATACTCTTCGAGATATCGATCACTACAGCCATCTGCCGAAAAAATATTGGATTTCTTTTTCCCCGACCTAATAAATGGGTTAGAAGTCATCCTATTTTGATTCTTTATCAGCAACGTCAATTTCGCTGAATCATTAAAAATTATTTTGGAGTTGTGTTACTCGCCTATCTTCAAGCTACACGTGTCCCCAGGGCAGTGCTCAATGAGTAACAGCGGTGCAGCCCTTGTTTATGGCATGACGATTAACTGTCTCTGTATTGGCAGCTGCAATAGAAGAATTAATAATAATTTGTTAATCATTGAGTTGGTCTAATTGCAACTTGTCTTCTAGGAAGCAGGACAACTACGTTTACAAATGAGGATGCCGAGTTGGAGGTCCAGCAACGTGATTCGAGTCGCTTACCTCAAGGAGACATCGTCCAAACTGACCCACAAGAAAGTGGAGAAAGTGCAGCAAGGAACGTCCTGTCGCCCAAACCCCCAGATCGTCTCTCACTCAAGTGGACGGCACGTGGCCAAATTTTGTGGCAAATCCAGTCAAATGCAAGCTGCTTCCGAAAGATGATTCAAACGAACACATACCAGAAGAGTTCACCGATGACTTCGAGTTATGGGTCCACCGACTGTGGGTTGCTGATAACTCGGACGCGCCGAAGAATCCAGTTATGGGTGGTGAAAATACAAGCTGATCCCAAAATGCGTGCTTCCGAACTAAGGTAAAGACGATTTTGGCGCGAGGCTTCGGAGAATCCGGCAGTTGATGGAGGATCTCCGACGGGATTTCGGGTCCCGCCAGCCGGAATGCGGAAGAAGAGGTGGATCCACTGGAGATGGAAAGCGCGTTGGACATATCAGAAAGAGAGTTGCACAGCAGAAAGCGGTAATTCTGAAGAGGGTGGATTCGAATCACAGTGGATGAGGCGTGATGTTCAGCTTCTTAAAAACAACATGCGGAACACTGTGAGAAAGCTTCAGGTGGGGCAACAGAGACAGAGAGTTGCAGCAGACTTCAGAAATTTGTATAAAGATTTCGATTACGTAATTCACAACTATCACCAGCACATAGAAAGATGGAGAGAGACACTACAAATCATTGAAGGTAATTTTTCATAACTTTTAAACAACATCCCTATTTGAATGGCTATTTCTATGCGACCCATAAGCCCCGTCCACACATGAATGCGAGTATCGTGAACAACTTTCCCGAAAAGCTCAAAACCGATTTCTTTCAGTTTGGATGGAAAAAACAAAACATGCGTGGGCGTAGACCACCTCTGTGGGAATATATAATCACAGTTCCAGATACCGCTTGTTCACTACGGCAATTCTTCCCGCTGTTATGTCTGTAGAACAGGGGTGCATCCAACATCCATTTGGAAATGCATCCCAACTCCATGGGCCGCATATGAAATTATATTTCCTCCCATTAGATTTAGACCCTCTGTAGACATTGTTTTAAGCGAAACATTGAAGCATAGGGAGTTATTATTATTGCGTTTACTATTATTCTTACATGTAAATATAATATAATAATAATGATACTTAACGCACATTGCAAAGAAATAGATAACACTCAAAATGAAATATAAAAATATATAATGAATTCGCATTTTGACTTGACTTGACGTGATTTTGAGATTTATGCTCGCGTTAGCTGCTTTATCTCAATTTATCCAATTAATCTCGAGAAGAAATCAGAGGAAAAGAATTAATAAATGAAAAAGAAAAATACTAATTAAAACAGATTTTTAAAAAATCAGTGAACTTCAACTGATTCCAAAATTATGAAATGGAAGGGTCCGAAATGAGGTGTCGTGCAGTACTTCTGTCACGAAATAATACTGTAATGTTAGCCGACTCATAAAATCGCAATGAAAAAATAAAACAAACAACTACGCAATTTTTCGTAGAAAATTAATTAGTGTAAGGGTTTTGTAATACGGTTCATCGCTCATATCAAATAACCAAGAATAAGAGAGGACTTTATATCCAAAAGCTTGTTTAAGTTTTTTCTCTATGTACTTCCTATTTAGTACATTAGTACAAGTTCAAAAATGTATTTTTACAACCTGAGTGGATGAATAGAAATTATTTTAATAACGATTGCAAATGTGAACAGGATATATATAGGGAGAGTGTGAGCTAATAGAAGGAATTGAATAAACAAACTCCAAACGTTAAAATACTCGTTCGAAATTGACTTTCACTGTCCTTGCAGATCCTTATCGAAATCGAGCCGTGGACGAGGGTCGACAACCAGCCGCAAGCAGCTGCAGCTCAAAGGAGAGGCCGTCGAGCGATCCAGCTGCAGATATATTCGAACTGGTCGCCCTTCTTGGATTT
This sequence comes from Caerostris extrusa, assembly GCA_021605095.1. Lineage (NCBI taxonomy): Eukaryota > Metazoa > Arthropoda > Arachnida > Araneae > Araneidae > Caerostris > Caerostris extrusa. The sequence continues at coordinate 9,829 of BPLR01004071.1, read as the reverse complement.
TCTATCTTCTTACTCTACAGGATATTAAAGTGATTCGCTGTCCACAGAAATGGACACATTGTGATTATACATGTATAGTATTGTATATTGCGATTATCCTATTACACCACAAATATTATTGTGAATGTGATCTTGTTGGGTTCGTAATTCTAATGCGTGTTTGATTTTTATGAGTTAATAAAAATGAGTTTTAGTCTGATCAACCAAATTCATATAATGTAAATCGAATATTGGATATTTTCAACAAAAAAAAAAAAAAAAGAAAAGAAATGTGTGCAGGTACGTATTCTTCATTTCGCACGCTCTGCAATCCGAAGCACTTTAAGTGGTTTGTTTTTAACTGCCCCTCTCTCTCTCTCTCTGGCTTTGTGTTTACGCACATATACAATTAGTGCATGTGTATTTATGCAGATGTGAGTATATACAACGATGTGTGCGAGCTGGTGGTGGGGCCTGTATGCCTGTGCTTCGCCTTGAGTTTCGATGGCCTACACATTACAAATCGAGTTGTTGCGCTAACCCTCTACATTGGGTGCTGTTTTCTCATAGCAGCATTTACCTTCCCTGTAACCGTTGATTTAACATTTTTTTTCAATTCCTTCTATTAGCTCGCACTCTCCCTCTATGTGTCTTGTTCACATTTTCAATCTTTACTAAAACACTTTTGATTCATCCACTCCTGTTCAAATACATTTTTTTGAAACTTGTAGTGTATGACGCTGGATGTTAATACAGTTTTCTCAAATATTAATTCAGCCATTAATTCATTTTAGTTTTTTTTTAGATTCATGCTGCACATATCTACCCATAGAGGGTGTCACTACGACTATCGTTTTTCTTTCTATCGATGGTTCTATTTTTCTTATTAGCCGCAGCTTTCTAGTGGTTCGAGAAGTATTGATTAATCCATACAAACATTTATGGAATCTTCATTTATTTACAAGCAATATTTACAAAGATATACAGGGTTGATGGTAACAGTTCAAAGGCAAAAGCGCAACTGGAAGAAAAAGTTCTTTTTAGAATAAAACAACTCGTTTCCACAGCAACAGCTGGTCTCCACGACAACAGCCCGTTTCCACAGCAACCAACAGCCCATCTCCACGGCAGCAGCTCAATTCTGAATCGGTTCCAAACGATTTCTATAAAATTGCCACGTGACGCTGCGTGGCGGGAACTAAAGCATAAGAATTCCAACAGATGGCGCCCAATAAACTTAAAAAATTAATGAAAATTATTTATAAAGGATTTTCTGCAATAGAGTGTAAAAAAAGTAGGAATTGACTTAAAATTTTATATATATATATATATATATATATTACTTGTTTTTGTGTATACTGCTGGACCCGCACTACCGAACAAAACGCTGGTGACGACTTTTCCACTGCCACTCTCTCTAGCTACCAACAACTTTCGCCCTCTTTGGAGCGCGTATTGATTCAATTTTCCCTTTACTTTCAAAACTGCATATCCGTTATTCATACATCTTTTAAGTTTACTAAATGGAGTGTGGTATCTTAAGAGGAGTTTAGACTTAAACTTGGAGTTTCGTTTTCAAAACGTACAACACACCGAACGCGAAGGCTTAATTCGCCGTTAACAGAAATGGAGTATTATGAATGTAATCAAATGTTCTAATGTGTGTTTGGTTTTTTTAGATGTTAACAAAAATTAGTTTTAGTCTGATCAACCAAATTTATGTTATGGTATGGAACATTGGATTTTCTAAAAGAAATGTGTGCACGTGTGTGAGTACACATTCTATATTTCGTACGCTCTGCAAACCGAACAACTTTAATTATTTTGTTTTAATTGTCACTCACTTTATAGCTTTGTGTATGCACATATATTTACGATAAGTGTATGTAATCTGACTCTCATTACGAGGCACCATCCTGCCGAGTTGGCTTTCAAATTTGTATGAAACTGCAAAACATAAAATAGTGAAATGAAATCATTCTGTAGAAAACTCTATTTCAATAAACGAAACAGATTAAAAACATTGAATAGGTAAAAAATTGTAAAACAATATCTGGGATTATTTATATATGATTTTTAAAGCATCTTCTTTTTGTTGTGTTGTGACTCCTCTTCAGTGTCTGGTAGCGAGATGGACACCCACCCCATGATTGATCTACTCATGGATGGAGGAAAAGGGGGCAGCTTCCATTGTAATGGACACTCGCAGGTAGAAGTCTGACTTGACTCCGAGTCGGTGAAAAGGAAGGCAGGGATGAATTTTAGAATGAACTATCCCGTATTTGGGAGGAACCCCGGAAGACTCCCATCATGCAGTTTGACAGACGAAGCAAGATGCTGAACATCACAAATGCCACCGAGGCTCCTCGTTTTTGACACAGTGTCTACAGCAAAGCTACCAGCGGTTGAACCTCAGTCCTAATGCTCAGCCGTTTGCCATTGAGCCACAAGTCGGAATTTGCTTTCTACAAATAATAACAAGGAAATTTTAACAAAACTTTTTTTGAAACGGAAAGTAAATGCTGCACATCGCAATACGCTTGAAGAAAATGTATGTGGGGGACCATTGTGGCAAAGTAAATTACTTCCGAAAAGTCAACTGTACCCGCACTGTGCCAGATTAATTGCCAGTTGTGTATATTTAAAAGCTTGCTAAAAGTCGTTTTTATTGAATAATTTGCTTCATTCGTATCCATTATAATTCATGTACTTTTTATGTTGGTAAAGCTAAATGATTGTACAAAGTAGAAGTATTAGTACGTCTTAGTACGAGAAAAACCACTTACTAGTGCAATATGTCGATTCAACATGCAATTCGACCCAATTTTTCATTCTACTCTTCGGTTGCTTTATCGCTCAACAGTCATTTTTTCCACACTTTGGGCTAATTAGACCGGGACCTACATTTTAAAAGTGATTCTGTGCTGCTATCATACATCCATGCCACCGCCAGGATTCGCACATGACGCCTGTTGTATCAAAGGCCAGAGCGCTACACTCTAACGCCTCAATGATTCAACACATAACTTTATGAGATGCATAGTTAAAAATTGAAGCTGATTGCCTTCATTAATTTCTTTTCAGCCAAACCAATGAAGAAGAACTGATCCTATTCAAGAGCTAATTGATCATCATCAAAATTCAATGAATCAGATTTCAATTATTCAGCAGTTCTGAGAGATTACAAGTTAGTCAACGAATAATTTCTATCCTCAAATGCTTATATTATTCTATACACAAATATTTAATTTATTCCGATATGTCTAAATAAAAATATACGTAATTTAGAATGTAAAAAAAGGTAAATTGTAGTCTTAGGTAACAGCGTATTATTTGAAATGAACAAACAATGTAGTAAAAATACAAAAACGAAAGCAGAAATTTTAAAATCTCCCATTTTTAATTTGAAGAATACTTTTAAGCCAACAAAACGATAGTTTATCTCGTTCATTAAAATATTTTATTACATCTACACAAATGAGATCAAACTGCTTTTTCCGTACTATCATAGCTTCAAAACTCGTATATTATTTTTACTAAATTGCTATCAAATATTATAATTCAATTAATTTGAAATATCAGAATTTCTTCGTAATTTTTAGATATCAACCATGTAAAAATGTAATAGATCGTAATAAATTATTGCACCTCTCAGTATTTAAGTTCTTGAATAATTGCAACATAAATTTTAATTTATGGGTCGTCCAAATTATTTAATTTTAATAGGCTAACAAAAGATTTTAATTTCAAAACATAATTAGAAAAAAAAATTTTTAACTACTAAGCAACATACTGATGAAAGCAGGCTATTCCTGAACATAGCTTTTATAATGAACTGTAGTTATTTTTATTTAATTGAAGATTGCAATATTTTTGGCCATGAACCAGTTTAAAAATTGGACTTCAAAGTTATATATTCATAAGAAATATAAATACATGCACAAAATTTCTTACTTTATATGTATATATAGAGAGAGAGGGAAATGAAACTTCAAAAGACCGTCTAGTAAAATTAAACGAGAGAAATCTCTCATCTCAATAAGATCTGCAAATCATTCATCAATTAAAATGTTTTACTAACCGAAGAAATATTTTTAATGTAATTTAAACAATGCTTACAATAATTAATCAGGGAAAACACCATTTCAGAAACATTGTGTGTTTTTTGTTCCAATTTACATGACTGCTTACTGCAGATAATTTTTTACAATAATCTGTGATCTACTTTTCCCATTTTTCAATTCTTTATATTAGCTCACACTCCCCCTCTATACATCTTGTTCACATTTTCAATCGTTCATAAAATACTTCTGATTCATCCACTCGAGTTCAAATGCAGTTTTCTTTTTTTGAACTTGTCGTGGATGACACTGGATGTTAATACAGTTTTCAAATATTAATACAGTAATTTAATTTAATTCATTCATTTTAGTTTTTTTTTTTTAGATTTAAGTTGCATGCATCTACCCATAGAGGGCGCTAGATAAACTTAAAAATGAATGAAAATTATTTATAAAGGACTTTCTGCATTATAAAGAAAAAAAAAGTAGGAATTGACTATAATTTTATATATATATATATATATATATTACTTGTTTATTCATAGTTATGTTTTTTTATTTTGTTTTTATGTTAAAAAGAGCAACATGTCCAACTTCTAGCGAACAAACAGTTTTAGACTGACATAATATTAATAATTTTGTAAATGTCTTTGAAATTTGATCTTGAATTTATTTTTGGGATGTGAAGATAAGTATGTTGAGGAATCAGACTTAAAACGTAACTTTAGAAGCAGTGGTAGATGTTCGGTGGATTGCAGCTACTCCTAATCAAGTACAAATGGAATAGTTTTTATACAAACTGTGAGACAAGTAATCAAATATCAGAAAATATTTATATTTTTATGTTAAAAAGGATTAAAAAAATGTCAAAAATGCTATTTCAGTTTTCACTAGTTTAAATACATCAATTACGAACAAATCATTAAAGTTTTTATAAATAAAGCAGTTTAAAAAAATAACATTCTATTCATAATTGTTTTTGTTTATTACAAAAATAATTTTTCTGACTTTTCACAAAGGTAACCTCTTCGAACGATCTTTTAACTCAATGGTGGCTTTTAGTGGTTTTGCTGAACTACAAGATTAAATAAACTAATTACGAAATTTTAAATATCTTTTTTGTTCGCAATCTTTGTGCTATATTTACAATAATTCAAAGCAAAATGTTTTGAATAATATTTGAAAATGCGTCGGTCAAAGCGCCACGGTTCTTTCAAAAGGGTTTTGTGTTTTCTTTTAAATAGTGTAAAAAAGCCTTTAAAATTAAAGAACGACTTCTAATTTTAAAGATAAAATGTATTCATAGATGCATTTCTAAAGAAAGAAAGACATTTCACTATTTTGGATTATTCTCTACAAAGGCTAACTTTTTTTGAAGGTTTGATATTTCGCGTGGATATTCTTATTGGCAAATATATTTCTGTGGGATGAGGGTTTGAAAACCTTTTTGTTGTTATTCTTTAGTATATATATATATATATATATATAAGACGGATATATATATATATTTCTGATTTCAGAGAATGCTTGGTATACCTGATGCTATTGCTCTGATGCTCGGTACCACAATTTCCGGGTGCCATGGATGTTTGCAGTGGTTCGGAATAATCTTTTAAGCCGTAGGTTCCGGTCTCACAGGACCGTAGAGGTCTAAAGCCCAATCCAATTTCTCTTTCACCCACATCATTCCCAAACTGTTAAGGGGCAACTCGGCTCTAGGCATAGTGATGTGATGTGGTAGTATTAGAGTATTTGGGTTCGATTTATTCGCAGTATGCACTGCAGTAATTGTTTTGGAAAATGAATAGAACTGATGAAAATTGCGAGAGTTTCGCATCCATGCCAAAACTGCCTGATAGTTAATTTACGATTATTTCTGATACAATTCAGGGAAGTCATTAATAAATTTGTGTCCACTTATCTAACTATATTAACAACTTAGTTGAAATATAAATTTAAGCTTATATGACGTAGTTTGAACAACGTTTGGGAAATCCTATCCTGCCACGCAATACATATTGCGTGGCAGGATAGCCTTTTTTGGAAGGTTTGATCTTCGGATGGATTCTTGTTGGCAAATGCATTTCTGCCGGGATGATGATTTGTAAACCTTTTGCTGATATTTTTTTGTGATTTCTGATTTCAGAAAATGTTTGGAATATCCCAACATTTTCTGAAATTTTCAAATGTCAATTTTTTTTTCAATGGCGTTTTTCAAATAACGATGAACTTGTTTTAAATGTCGACAGGATTTGTTACCAAGTATTTGCATTTCTTAATCCTTTGAAGACGGATAAATACAGGTTGTTTGAAAGAGGTCGCATTTATTTTTCTAATCTGAGATCTTTAATTATGGCTTCTGCAAATTCCCTCCTTAATTTAATTAAATGAAAAGACTTTGCACAAAAGTTACTAATTACAAAGCTGTTTGTGCTTGTTCGTGATATTTTGGCGTTCTGTTGTGACATAAAATTCTTAGACTTTCTATGTAAATAGACGATTAAAAACTCCATCGATAAAAGTTCAATTTAGTATTAATACAATGTAAAATCACATAAATCTAGTGGTATGTCTTGTTAAAGTTGCATCGAGTCTTTAAAATAAAATAATCTCCTACTTAGTATGATTTACGTTTTTTTTTTTTTAATTTTCACTGGTTATATCGACTCGGTTATATTTGGCACTCGGTACCAAAGTTTTCGGGTTCGAGTCCCAGTGGTACCATGGATGTTTGTACTGGTTCGGAATCCACAGCAAACCGTAGGTCCCGGTTCCTAATAGGATTGCAGAGCGTCGGGGGAATAGTGGGACTCGCGTCCGTAACCTATCTTCAAGCTACAAGTGCACCCTGTGAAGTGCTCAATGAGTAACACCGGTGCAGCCTAGCTTATGGCATAAAGATAAACTGTCGCTGTACTGTCAGCTGCAATAGAACAACAACAGAATAAAACATTACTAAAACTTAATATAATGAATATTTTATTTTTTATTCCTTTTGTATGAAATGTAATAAATATTACAAAATTTTTTTTTATAAATAAATATTTTTTTTTCAATAATTTTCAATTAAATGTATTAAAATAACTTCTTATAAATGCATATTTTATTTTCAATTTATTTAATAGTTATATTTTTATTTTTTATTCATTCACTGGTTAGTGTGATCTGGTTAATGATAACCGTAGATCGTCACAGAGCCCAATCAGACTTCTTCTCACCTACATCATTCCCAAACTGTAAAGTGGCAACTCGGCTCCAGTGATGTGGTCGGGTATAATAGTAATAGTAGTAGTTGTGGGGGTGGTTCGGTATCAATTTAAACTGTAGGTCCCTGTCGGTTTAGCCCTCGTGTGCACAAGACGACCGTAGAGCGACCACTTGCTAATTGCTATTCCTCTTTGTATAACAAACAGACAGCTGCATATTTTTCAATAGATCTTCAAATATTACGCACAATATTTAGAATTGTATTACTTTTAAAATCTCTTTTAGAGTAAAATACTTGGCCATTTTAATACATGTTTAATTCAATTTGTTTCACTATAAAATTGTATTCTGTTGTTGTTCTAATGCAGCTGGCAATACAGATACAGTTCATCTTTATGCCACAAGCAAGGGTTGCACCTCCCTGATACTTAAATGATAAGTGCAATATATATATATATATATATATATATATATTATATATATATATATATATATATATATTCAATGCACCTGGCAAAACATTTAGACAGTTGTCTTCGATGCCTTAAGGCAAGCGCTGCACAAACGTTACTCATTTAGCACTACCCAGGGGGGCGCGTGTAACTTGAAGACAGGCTACGGGCGCGGAGTAACAATACCGCACAACTCTCTACGATCTTATTAGACCGGGACCTATTGTTTCAAGTGGATTCCGAACCACTACAAACATCCATGGCACTTCCGGATTCGAAACCTGCGACACCGAGTGTCAGAGCGCCAGCCACTCGGCCATTCAAGCCCCTTTTTTTTACTATATGTTTATAATAAACAGATGTTTATATGCTTGTAATAAGAAAGGTAGCATATATATATACTATATATAAAATAATATTATATATGTGTATATCTTGCCTAATATACAAGCATATATATATATATATATATTTGCTTGTATATCAGGCAGCTCCATATTTTGAAAAATATGGAGCTGCCTGATTGTCATACAAAGAGGAATAGCAATTAGTCGAAATCTTCAAATTATCGGCGAATATTTAGAATTGTATTACTGTTTAAAATCTTTTCTATAGTAAAACAATTAAACATTTATGATACATGTTTAATTCAATTTGCTTCATAATTCCGGTCTTAAAATTTTATGTTGTTGTTCTAATGCAGCTGGTAATACCAGTAAAGTTAATATTTATGCCACAAGCAAGGGCTGCACCGCTGTTACTCATTGAGCACTACCCAGGGGACACGTGTAGCGTGAAGATTTGCTACGGACGTGGTCACACTACCCCTCAAACAGCTATACGATACTATTTGACCGGGACCTATAGTTTAAAGTGTATTCCGAACCGCTATAAACATCCATGGTATCGCCAGGATTCGAACCTGATACCACAATTACATTCTCAAAATTACATAGATTGTATCTATATCATTTCTATTATTTTTGATTCTTATAACAATTAATATTTCTTCTAAGAATTTTAAATATTATTCATTTAAGAAGAAATATATTATTTATTCTTTTAAGAATAAGAACGAAATGTTAAAAAAAAAAAGAACAGAAAAGAACATTTCTATTTGCATCTGCTTTGTTATAACTAACATGAATGTTTTTATTTTGTCTCAGTTTAAACATCTATTCATTTCCAATCCAGATTGTGTGGAAATAAAAGCTTGATTAAAGTCCATCCCAGTTCAGTTATTCTCTGAAGATACGGTGAGTGTAAAAAAGTATTCGTACAGTACGACAATAGATTTAAAGAGATCCGTTCATAAAAATTATAAACATAAATTCCATTTTAATTAATTATAAATATATAATAGAACATATTTTCACTAGTTTCAGGTGAAATTGACACAAAAATAATTTTATACATGAATAAATATTTACAAAACTGAAACAATCCAACATCTTGTGGTCTAAAAGTATTCGTACATCAGGCATATATTGGCCAATACAATATATATAATATTTCGGCTAATACCTTGTAGGATATCCTTTAGCTCGAATAACTGCTTTGAGTCTCTTTGGCATCGATTCCACCAATTTTGCTGTTATTGAGCCAGATATAGCGCCCCCTTCTTGATTAAGAGCTGATTCCAAATCATTTTTATTAGAAATATGTCTGGATCTAATATTTTTATCAAGAACATCCCATAAATTCTCGATGGGGTTGAAGTCCGGCGATTGAAGAAATTTCATGAACTTTGGGGTATTATATAAGTATATCCAGAGCCTTGTGTTTCGGGCTGTGTGTTTGGCGTCGTTATCATGCATGAAAACGTAATCACCATTCAAGCCCATTTTTGTTGCACTAGGTCCTAAATTATTTTTAAAAAATGCCAATATAAAGTTGATGATTCATAATGCCTCTTTTAAAGACTAATTTGCCCACCCCAGAAGCACTCATACAACCCCCAAACAAGCAGACTTCCGCCCCCATGTTTCACTGTTGGCACTAAATTCTTAGGATGCATTTCTGTATTGCGCTTTCTCCATACCATTCGTCTCCCGTCCGATCCAAATATGTTGTATTTACTTTCGTCTTTAAGAAAATCTTTTTCCAGAAATCTGGACTTTCATTAACGTA
>BPLR01004069.1:0-40233 GCA_021605095.1 Caerostris extrusa | reverse complement strand
ACATGTCATTTCTTTAAACAATGTTTCTATTCTTTAAATATCAAAAGTTACTTTTTGACATTTCAATTAGTTGCATTTCAGTATATTTGATCTCTTATATAAAAATGCCGAAAAATCGATCCATGTATTATATGTTTTTGTCTGTAAAGGTAATGATATATTTTTGAGTAGTTTTGATTATATTTTTTGGTATTTTCATATTTTTATTATCTATTGGCAATATTACTATTTCTTTTTCGATTATTTAAATATTATTTTCTTTATGTCACATTTAATTCTAAGAAATTAATCTTTTATATGCAAAATCTAATTCAATGCTGATGTTTAAAAAAATTAGTTTCAAATCTATTAAATTGTCATTTTGTTTCTATAACTTTTCAATAAAAAATAACATAATCATTTATATTTATAAAAATGAGAAAAAATATTAAAAATACTACAAATTAGTAAATTTATAAACTGATTAGTTATCAAATCCACTTTTTGAATTTTAAAATAAGTACAATAAAAATAATAAAAAATTCACGCCAAAACATTTTGAAAATATTATTGAAAGATTTTGTAGTTAATATTGCTTTATTTTACGATAAATTAGATAAATTGATGATTTGCCTTTTACATTTAAATTTCTTGAAATTTTATTAATAAATTATTATTAAAGATTATCGTAAAAAGAACATTTATATCATGATATGTAATATTACTTTAATATTTTAAACAATAAAGAATTTTTAAAAAAAAACAAATTTGATGATTAAATAAATAAAACATTTTCCAAGTTTTATTAATTTTTAATGAATACTCTTTGTAAAAAAATAATTCCTAGGATAAATAGTTAGTTAAAATAAAACAAAAATTGTCATATTGTTAAATGATTATAGGTAAACAAACCTTTTATTTTCAATGTGCAATTTTTTAATTTATTTTAGTATTGCAATGTCGTCTTAAATATATATATGTAATATTATGAAAGGATACAATGAAATGATTTATTTATTTGTTCGATTTTTTTATTTATTAATTTTTTATTAGGGTTTCTCATAGCGTCCTATTTTTAAATTTCACTCTGGGATTTAAAAAGAATACAATATTATATTCATATTATTATTGTCTAAAGTGTACTCACTTTCATTTTACTGATGGTAAGTTTGAATTATGTTTAATATAATTTAATACTTTTGTATAGTTTTCATTGTTTTATAGGCAAAATGAAGACATTTATTATCTTTATGATATGTGCTGTTGGTGTTGTTTTAGCTTTCTCTGTTTCAAAAAGTAGACGAAGGTCAGTATTTTCAAAACAAAATTTCAATAAATCCCAAACATTAATGTAGTTTATAATAGAAAAATATTATTTCTTTTTTTTTTTTATTATGCGAACAATTATTACAATTATTTACAATTATTTTTTACAATGTGAATTTAATACCATATTCTGTTTATTCATGAATCTACAAAAAATATTTTTAACGTTTTCGTAATATTAAAACCTCCATTTTTTTAATTTCAAAATTTCATTACATGGAATTGAAATTATTTACCATTCGAATATTTTAAATGAAATAAAATTACATTATTAATCAAAATTATTATCATAATATAAGTTCAAATAATAAATTAATCAGTAAAATTAGTTTAAAAATTGCCTAGTTATCTATTTTTAACATTATTAAAAAATTATCGAATTAAAAATGTAGTAATTTCAAATACAAAACAAAATTACAATAAATGCATTAAGTATTTTTTATGTGTATTTTTTAATTAAAAAAATATAATTTATTATTTTTTTTTTATATTGAGATTAAATATTCTTTAAAATTAAGTAATTTGTTTGTATTAACAAAACTTAACTTTTAATAAAAGTGTATTTTTAATCAGTATTTTTAATATTTTGAACATTATAAAAAAAACTGTTTATCTCTAAACTAACAAAAAGTTCAAAAATTTAAATATGCCTAAATAATTATGTTTATTATAAATTATAATATATAAAAAGAACATTTTTGTCAATTGAGTAAAGTTAATATTTAGATGTTTTCCAAATTGTCAAAAGATTGTACGAGATAAAAGGCGAAAAAAATAAATAAAATATACTAACCAGTATTTTAATTAATTCATTAAAATTGACTATAAACTCTTGAATATATTTAAAAATTCAAGAGTTCTAATTTCCTGCATAACTTTGTTTTTCAGTTTCTTTAGAGGAACAACAAAATGAGAATGAAAGGTAAGTCAATATTTTAAAGCCAAGATTTATTTTGTTGACGAAGTCTCTTATTTAAGATTGAAGTTAGGAAATAATTACAAAAAGAAAGGTGTCAAATATATTATAAAATCTCAATATTTGTATTACTACGGAGAATTTGTTTTGCTATAAAACACTAATAAAGCATTGATTTTACTTTCTGTCTAATTTCTCTATTTCTCTTCTGTCTAATTTATTCTGTTTTAATATTCTCTATCTGAGTTTTCTGTCTAATTGTGAAAAAAAATCATTTTTAAATTTTTCTGACTTTGTATTCAATAGAAAATATTCGGCCTTTACTCTATCATATCATAAGTTATAACAAATGTTAATACAAACATCAATATAATACTGCATTAGTAAGCATTATACACTCAAGAGCCAAAACATTATGACCACCTGTCAATAACGAGTTGGCCCACCTTTGGCGCGCAACACAGCTTCAACCCGCCTTGGCATGGATGCCACAAGTCCCTTGGTAGATGGCCGGAGACAGATTGTACCAGATGTTTAAGCAACGGTCACGCAAATCCGAGATATTGCGAATGGTGGTCTTTGAACTCTGAGCTGCCGTCCCAGGACATCCCAAATGTGTTCTATCGGATTGCGATTCGGTGAGTTAGGCGGCCAGGACATTAACTGGAATTCAGCATCATGTTCTGGAACCACTCCAACACAATTTTAGCCTTGTGACAAGGACGTTGTCCTGTTGGAACATTCCATTTCCAGTTGGAAAAACAGAGGCCATGTAAGGGGTGCAACTGGTCCGCAATGATGTTCAGTTACCCTGTAGCATTCATGGTCTGCTCTACCACAACCACGGGTCCCAGAGACGCCCAAGAGAACATCCACCAAAGCATAATACCGCCACCACCGGCCTGCGTATGACCTACTGTACATTGAGGAGCAACTGTTCGCCTGGAAGACGGCGTATCCTGACGGCCATCAGCGTGATGAATGACAAACCGTGATTCATCTGACCAGGCAACTCTCTCCCACTGATCCATGGACCAGTCACGATGTTCCGGGCCCAGCGCAGGCTCAGTTAGCGATGACGCTTGGTCAGCAAGGCACACGAGTGAGACGTTTGCTGCGTAGCCCCATATCCAACAGTGTCCGCTGAACAGTGTGCTCCGATACTATTCTAATTGGCCCTGCATTAAATTGGGCTGTCAGCTGAGCCACTGTCTGGCTCCATTTTTGCTTCACCATGCGAGACAGTCTCCGACGACCTTTTTCTTTGATAGCACGTGGACGTCCAACACCCTGTCGTCTACTGCTGGTTTCACCGTAATTCATCCACTTTGTATAAGTACTAACAACTGTAGATCGCGAACAACCCACGAGTCTTGCCGTTTCGGAAATACTTGTTCCGAGCCTTAGAGCCATTACAATCTGCCCTCTATCAAAGTCGCTTAGATCCGCAGCCTTTAACATCACACACACATAAGTAAGTGAAAGAATGATTCTTCAGACTCTCCAGCAGCAGTTAAATACCACTTCCACCTGATCACGTGCCTTCCACGTCATCCAGGCGAGTTCATTGCAAAAATGTAGGGGTGGTCATAATGTTTTGGCTCTTGAGTGTATATTATATATGAGGAAAAAACACTATGAGAGATTATTATGAAAGTGGAATGATAAATATTTTAATTAAGTGGAATAATTAGAAAAATGTAATATTAAAATATTATGACAATATATATAAAAGTCCATAAAAATGGAGAAAACTTTTACAGTCTTAAGTCAAAATTTAAATGCATCTCTAAATAAAAAAATAATAATGAATTGTATAAATAAATTTTTGCAGCATTAAAAATGTAAATAAAAATTCTTTTTTCTGCTAAATGTTTCGAGGTTTTGGCTAGAACTTTTAATAGGCTAGAATGTTTCAACAATTTTCAATATTAATTTTAGTGTAGGCCTTCTATGAAGAGCTTGACAATTCTGGATTTTATAAATAATTATGAATTAAATTGGAACCAATAATAATCCAATGAATTTTTATTTACTTCTTAGACGTTCATTATGTTGATATAAAAAAATTAAATTATTCAATTCTGATTTAATATACATTCCAGCAAATATTTAATCTTTTGGTTTTTAATATAAATTTAATAATTGAATATCCTCTATTATTCAACAAGTACTGAAATATTAATTATGAATAGTACCAAAAATGTCAAGTACATGTACTTGCACGAATTAAAATGGCAAAACGATAAATTTCTTCGCAGACTGTTCAGAGGTCTTCGTTTTTACTTACTTATAAAATAAACGTGAATTAGGTATCTTAAGATGACATTTACCTCCTCTTTTTGAATGTTATACCACATTCCACGCTGCCTTTAAATCCACTAAATAACTTTGAAATTGTCACAAATCTAATATATATATATATATATATATATAGGTCAATTTTTAATAGCGAAAATTTAAAGGCTTACATAGGTGAAAAGCATCGATAATATAAATAGTTAAAATTCATAAGTTATGTTAATTTTTCTTTAGGAGCTGCATTGATCTCGCAGGGAATGTACAAATAACAGAAATGGCTGCTGTACAAGTACAGGGTATTCAGATATAGGTTGTCAATGTTATGTGCTGAAGAAGACAAAAAGAGATACAACACCGAAGGACCTGCTCAAACTAAATGCTGGTGTGAACGTACTGGTTACTGGTGGGAGAAACTGGCAGACAAAGTCGGTTAAGCGTTGTACATAAATTGGAAAATTTTTCAAGAGCGACCTGTATTATGAATACTATTTCTAATAATGTAATTAACAAATAAAAAATATATTATGTACATCGAATAATAAATAAATATGATTCATTTATCTATTCATTTTAAATGCTGCTTTTTGTTTCATTTTTTACAAAACACCATATTTAATTAAAGTGCAATTAACTAGATATTATACCTACTTATTCACGCAATTTACTCTGAACATGAACAAACGCACATTAATTATCTCAAAACTTAAGTAATATTAAGCACTTGAAAATTGTTGGTGTGTTGTTTGCTTTCCAAATTAAAAAAATATGAAAGAAACTTCACAGACGTGTAATTCATGATCCAAACTAAGTCATGTAAGCAAACTGGTAGTACCTAGATTTTAATTCATTATCATTTTAATTTTTTAATTCATTTTTTTATCTAACGAAGATATTCATAAAGGAAACGTTTATAAACTCAAGATGAAAACGAATGGGTCTTTATTTTGTTCTAAAAGATAAAATTAAATTTAACTGCAGATTTTTTTATTATTTTGATGGGTTATTACAATTATTTTAATTAGATTAGGATATTTCAATGTTTCCAGCAATAATATTTTATGAGGGGAAATTAAATATTCGTTTGGTATGAAGATTAGTTTTTCGCGTGTTAAGAGTCCAAACTTTTTTTAAAATCATTTTTGCCTTAACATTTTTAATCATAATTACTACAAATGACTATCATTGTTCATTTGAACTGAGACACAAAAAAACAATATAACATTTCTCCCCGTCAAGAATTCCCATGTCTTCTTTTATTAACGGAAATGGCCTGATAGTCAATTCGCGGACAGGCATATTGTAAGCATGTAATTTATTGAGAGACGTTTCAACTTTATTTTCTTTTCTTAAATATTATTATACAAAACTATTAACACTTTATCACTTTCCATTTGAGGGAAGCCACAAAAAGAAACCAAATAATTATAATGTTACCTCTTAAAAATCATTACATGAATATGAAACTAGGCTTAATTTAAAGCTGAAAAGTTAATATTTGAAATAAAAATTTACAAAAAATATTTATCACAATTATCTCATTAGACAGGACGAAAGAATGAATTTTCTTTGTTATTCAAAAGTAGTTCTGTCAAATTTAAAAATGGTGTAAATATTTAATTTTTATATGCTAAGAAAGGATCGCTGAAAACAATTTGAAGTACTGTTCAAATCAAAAGTATGAATGTAAGTAAGTTTCTTTATAATAAGCTTCCCTTCTGCTCAATCCCATCAGACATTACGCTTTACAGCACAAAATATAGTTCTAAGAATAGAAATTAAGAAAGAAGAAATTAAGAATAGAAATAGAACGGAAGTTAATCGTGCAAGAGCAATGAGAGTTTTGTTAATTTTCGTTCATATAATGCAAAGTGCTATTAATCTATAATCATCTCTGTAAACCTTTGTTTCATGTTACTTTTCAGCTAATTCATAATGCATCATTTGAATACATTTTTTTCTGCTGTGTTTCATAACATTCATATATTTGACTTTATAACCTGCTGAATCGAGTAAAAATTAACTCCAACAATCAATGATGCACCTACCAGTAAATATATTATTTTTTTCGCAAACCATTTTTTTTTGAGGGAGGGGGCTATATGCTCGTAAAAAATATATTTTTTTTTTTTTTTTGGGGGGCTTGTAGGTACTGGCTGTAGAGCTTTTTGAATTAACCAATATTAACTTTATCACACAATGAGGTACCTATCAGCAATTTTTTTTTTCTCTGACGCTTTTTTTTTTTGTACTATATGCTTGTAAAATTTTTTATGCTTGTAAACATAGGTAGTAGATCTTTCTGAACTAAGTGATATTAATTTCAATAAACGACGGAATAAATTTATCTAACTTATTTACATTCAGGAAAAACAAATAGGGAAATCGCTGAGTTATTCTTGCAGTGCTACCTATTATCAAAATTATTAGAACTTTTTTTATATTGTTGCAGACATAAACGTACATATGCAGAAAAAAAAGAAAAACGCTTGCACACATAAATGTATTAGGTACCTGTAGAAATTTGTATACGTGAATTTTACAACAACGCTGCTTAAATAAATCTTAAAAACTTATTAAAATTATTTAAAAGAAAACCGCCCGACACGTGATTCATTGAAACGTGTGCTGCTAGTGAGCATTAGGGCAGAGTTTCAATCAGTTGACGGCTTTGTTGAAGACACTGTTTCAAAACAAGAGGAGACTAGATGGCGTTTGTGATGTTCAGCATATTGCCTTGTCAGTCGGACTACTTAGAGGGAGTTTTCTGGATTTTCTCCCATACAATACTCAAATATGTGGTAGTTCTCTCTTCAGCCAAGTCAGACTTCTGCCTACGGGTGCTCCCTCACAACAGAAGCTGCCTCTTTTACAACCATCCCTGAGTTGACTACTCATGTACTCATAGGATGTCCTGCAATTAACTGCAAGACATTGCGGATTATACACAACAACAACAAAATAAAAACCAGACAATATGCCGTGCGTAACAACAGTAACTTTTCTATTGATTTCAGAAAAAATACTTAAACTAAAATTTACTTGTCCCTATTTAAGTAGCATATAACTATAGTATAAATAGTTTACAACGATATAATAAATTTCATAGATTATTTATAGTTTCTTTCTATTTTTAATTTAATTCAGGTCACCAATTCAATTCAATTCCTGAATTTAAAGTATGAAAATATTTTTTTAAAGTAAAATTTGTATTTTTATTCGTTTCTTATTTATATTTTTATCTCAATCCTCTAAAATTCGACGTTAAAAATTTACTTCTGTATATTTTGTTTTCAAAGAAGAAATATTTATTTATTTTTTTCTTTCCGTATATCTTATTTTTAAGTCACTTAATAAGAAAAGTTCCAGGAAGTGAGTTTTACGAGTTTGTAAAACGCATTTACTGCGAACGAAAATGTTTATTGTTTGATCGTAAATTTAACTCGCATTCTCAAGTCATTCTCACGCAACGAGTCTTGCAATCAAAACTCTAAGTATCTTATTTTAGACAGCAGCTTATTCCAAACTGTTTTTTTTTTTTTTTTTGAACTTTTCCGTCTATTTCAATTTCTTATTTTTTTTTTCGTTTTAGGAAACAAATCTCCAACCTGCAAAATTAGTGCCTCCTTTTTTATGGGAATGAACAATTTCAGAAAAATATAAATAATAGAAAATTTTAAAACCTTTAAATAAATGTTTATGCATGAAAGAAATGTGTTCATTATTTGATTAAAATATAACTTTTTTACGAGATGCAATGAAACTGTTAAATTCGACTATTGAAATTATTGAAACTTAAAACATAAAAATATAGTGCATCAAAAATTTAATCTTAACAGATGGTTTCAAATTATGACTAGTATGTTTTTATTATTTATTTTTTGAAAATAAAGTCATGTGGGATTAAATACAGCTTTTAATTTTTTTACTACTTTTCAATATAATTTCAGTAGAAAAAAAATTTTTTTTTTATTTAAACTTATCAGCTTTATATCCCAATGAGGATCGGATAGGTTGGATAATGTAGCATCTTGGCCGATACTAGACCTATAACGACTTCAAGAAAACAATTTCAGTTTCATGGGAACATTTTAATTTTTATTTACTAGCATTATATAAATATAAAGAACTATATTTACAAAACATAATTAAAATTAAATATAATTTGATTCACAAGTGCAGTTCACTGCAAGGTCGGAGATATTCAGTGTTCTCGAAACTACGACGACTCTAAGCCATAGCGGAAGACGAACTGCGGAAGACCTTAATTATCACACCGTGTGATACACAAAAACCGCAAAGGGGCTCACTCCGTCCGGTGGAAACTCCGTCCTGTTCAGTCACTTCACAGAAAAAGACAAGACTTCTTGTAAACTCGTCGGAGAACTCTCCTTCTTCTCCAAAAACCTCCCTTTAAGAATGCCCGTCAAGAGGTGGGATGTCAGCTTCATTCACTTTTCATTGGAATCAATGCTCCCTCTGCCCATGACCTAACACCAATCACGATGCAACTACTCATGGCGTAGTCCATATTCGATTTGTAATAGTTTCGACCTGTGAAGGTCAAACAGACAATTGCTAATTTCATGAGGTCACATTATCCATGACGCTAATTGTTTACCATCAGATTTGAGTGACAAGTTGTTCTCATTAGTATAAAACACTAAATTCATGTAATATAAATGACCACAACATTGCTTATTTGCTATCAAATTTGAGTGATAGGTAGTTATTATGTATTTGTTAAAGAATATCCATTTCTCTATCCTGAGAACGAAATGCCACAACTCTTTCCCAAGGAAAAAATGCTGCAGAATATATTAAATATTCAAAATTGGTTGCCGTGTTTCTTAACAATGACCGTTTGAAAGTTAATATCTTAAAGACTTTGAAGGAACCATATTTTATTTTTATGTTTGAAAGCGATGTTAAAATGTTAAAAGATCGCATACTCTGCTGCTTAAAATAAGATAAGTTAGAATATTGATTGCTGTAGTCGTTGCAAGTCAATGACTTGAGAATGCAGATCAAACAATTTCCTCTAAATTCAGAAAATTATATCGACAAACGAGTTTCACCCAATAAGTTTGTATGTGAATTATAATTTTTTCTAAGCAATTCAGTGATTCTTTAAAAATATTTATTGCATGATTTATAAAAATTATTATGTTCCAATAAATGTGCACTGCATGAAAAAGATAAATTATCGGTATTTATTCATACTCAGTTTATATAACATTATTATAATTCTTACTAATTTTACTTTTAATTATAATTATTATAATTTTTACATTTAACAATACAAATGAATCCCCAATGATCAGTTTATAACCTTAAAAAAACACTTCCCATTCGTCTAACAATAATAATTCCATTCAGATAGATTCATATGAGAATTTTAAATTGGAAAGTTCGAAAATTATTGATAGAAATAAAATTATCCAATTAAATATATCAAATTTATATATATATATATATATATATATATATATATATTCATATATATATATCCTATTCAAAATATTATGATTGTTTCAAATTTTCTTTTTAGATTTCATATTATATTTAAGGCAAGCTTTATTACAAAAATTTAATTTATTTTATACAAAATTTTTTTCATTCTTTCTTATTAATGGTTTCCTATTATTAATCAATGTCTTAAATCTCAAAACAAGAATTAATAAAAGATATATGTTCGTCATTCCTTTAGATATTAAAATATTACTAAGTAAATATTGAGTAATATAAAAAATGGTATCTTCGTGAAATGTAAGAGACAAAAATATGATTTCAATCTAAAAGTGTTGTCAATTCAAAAATTGTCCATACATTTAAATTTTTCAGCAAAGAACACAAAATAATCATATTTCTTTGCCTAGAATACTTAAAAGAACTTTCATATGTTAAAGTACAAAAAGAGGAAATTCGAATAAAAAAAACATATCATGTCAAAACTAAAACACTATATAATAAATATACACTAAAAACTAATAATAAATTAAACCTAAGATAATGATTAATATAATCGATATCTCGGAGAAAACTATTCACTAAGAAAAGATTGCGGAACTTAAAATACTACACGTTCACCTAGCAACCAAAGGAATTCAAACAAAGGTCAACACTGATATTGAAAACCAGCTACTGAATAGAGGGATTATTTTTATACATTGCTATTGTTAGGATCCAGCTGTGTTGTAAATGTAACTCGAACGGCATATCCAATCTTAGCTGTGTTAATATATGTAAATAAAACATTTATTAGCTAAAAATGTCTTGTAACTTTAAAAATGTTTCCTTTAAAAGAAAATCTATTAAAATGTTAAAAAAAATCCGCTTAACAAAAATAATAATATATTCTGAATTAATTAAAGTATTAAAGTGCTTGTTGTAATGATACTTAAATTTTAATTTATATTTGTATTTGAATAAAAACTTAAATTAAACAAGATTTTTTATTTATTTTAAAGCAAAAGTCCTCTTTTGCAATTGATGTATAAAATCTGCTAATATATTGAAAAATTATTTAGTGGTTCGGAACACTTTAAACCGTAGGTCTCGGTTTAATAGCATTGTTTAGCGTTGGTTAGTGTTACTCGCGCCCGTAACCTTCTTCAAACCGTGTGCCACCTGGGTAGTGCTAAATGAGTAACAATGGTGCAGCCTAATGAATAACTCCTCTTTATTGCCAACTGCATTAGAACAACAACAACATATTGGAAAACAATTTTTTTGTGTGGTAAGTACTCCTGGAAGTCAATGCCCTCCCCTTATCACTCGAAGAAATGCTGTTCGTGGCATACTTCAGTGGAACAAGTGGCCCACCAATGCTCATCAAAATATGCGTATGGCAATGGCTTCTAAGAGCTATTCGTTGCATACCTCAGTAGAACAAAAGGCCCACCGATGTTCAACAAAATAAATGTGTATGAAAATTATTTTCTTTGAATGGAATGTTAATCATACACGTAAGGCATTCTTTATATTTATCTCTTCCAGTTCTCAATATATGTGTATAGTATAGAAGGAAACTTGCAAAGCTTTTTAAAGGCAAAATAATTTAAGTTAATCAGATCACCAAATTCAAAAATTATATTCTATACGAGGTACTTTATGGCTCTTATCACTCACTATTCTCGTTTATAAATTAATTGCATTGAATTGGTAAACTTAATTTAATCGATTTTTTGCTGTTTTTTATATACACTGACTACCAATAAGTATTTGGACACCTATGCAAATGACATATCTGCCCTGAGGTACGTCACGGACTCCGCCGGTATATATCGTGTAAGAAACAGCATCGGCATTAGTCGCATGCAAGATGCCGGCATTCGGAGCTCTCTGATTTCGAGAAAGGTATAAATATCGGGTATCACAAATGTGGCCGATCCTTAAGGGACATATCCAACGATCTTAAGTACCCAAAATCGACAGTGGCCTATGTGATTAAGGGAAGGTGAGCGATGATTGTCGGAATGTGCCCCTCGGCAGACCAACGAAACTATTCGAGTGCTCACCAGAGAAATTCGGACCCCAACCGAGGCCCTCATCCGTCAGGAGTTTCAACAGGCATCCGGGATATTTCAATGAATGTCATCCGTAAGGAAGCACATCTGTAAATCGTCGCTGTATCAGCCTTTAATCACAAAGTCCAACCGCGCTGCTCGGTTAATGTTGAATGGAAATGGACTGTAGATCAGTGGAAACGGATTCTTTGGAGAGACGAATCCAGGTTCACCTTTATCGTTCGGATGGCAGGGTTTCTGGCGTCTGCCTGGAGAACGACTCCTGCCAGAATGCATTGTCCAACATAAGTTCGGCGGAGGTGGAATTATGGTCTGGGGGTGTTTCTCATGGTATGGACTGGGACTTGCTCAACGACGATGCCTACTTTTTTGATGACAATGTGCTTCCTACGTTGTGGCAATTTTTTTTTTTTTGTTACTTTCAAACAATGCCAGTTGTCAAAACCAAGGCTTGGTATGGTAATGGAGTTCAAATGGACTAGCCCAGAGCCTCTCAACCCTATCGAGAACCTCTGGGACGCGTTGCATCGCTTCACCCTTTCGGTGAAGGAACTCTATGTTTAAGCCGAGTGGAAGAAAATACCACTAACTGTTAGACAAAGACTTGTGGAAAGTATGCCCCGGAGGGGTTCATGCTGTAATTGCCTCTCGTGGAGGCTCTACCAACTATTGATTTTGAATAATGTTTTTTCTTTTCTATCACAGCTGTACTTATTGGTAGTCAGTGTATTACACCACTGAACCTTTAAAAGATCCTTTAAATTTAAAAAAAAATTATATTTATTTACAACTCGATTTAAGAGTTAAGTAAAAAATAATATTAAAAAAAAATTTTAAAGTCAATTTCTACTTTTTTTTTTTCACTATATTACAGAAACTCTTTAAAAATAATTTTCATTCATTTTTTAAGTTTATTTGGCGCCGTCTACTGGTAGATATATGCAACTTAAATAAAAAAATAAACTAAAATAAATACATTTAATTTAATTACTGAATTGACATCAAGCGTCATCCACTACAAGTTCAAAAAAATGTATTTGAACTTCAGTGGATGAATAAAATGTATTTTATTAACGATTGAAAATTTGAACAAGATATATATATAGGAGAGTTTCAGTTAATAGAAGGAATAAAATAATCATTGAAATTAATTAAGCGAACAAATATCTTTAAATTTCATATACATATATATTTATTTTTAAAATCAGTAAATATTTTTTTCGATTATAATTTATTAAATTACGTATTAAAGCATTCATTTTATAAGATTTCAATATATTCAAACAGATGTGAAACAAGTATCGTATACGGTAACTGCACCAAAACTTCTGAAGGAAACCACGCAACACATGTCCCTAATTGCCCACTGATGGCCGCTCCACGTCCTTTTTTCCCAATAAAAATCTCTCTAAACAGGATCAATACCGGATAGATGGTGCCAGTTTCCAGTAGCAGGATAGAGGACTGATGATGACGGACGTTACAGTAGGAGCTCTCCAGATAGATTTCCAATCCCCCAAGCGATAAATACTCGTTCAATAGTAAACAATCTTCTGATAAAGTACATAGATCCGCGGTGGCTGCCGAAGTCTAATATAAGCTATGTCTTTCTTTTCATTCTGTGAGGTCTTCCGTGTGTGGTCATGTATGTCTTCACTAGCATTAGCCTGGGGGCTAAAGCAAAGGACGAAAAAGGATAAAAAGATCGGCGTGGAATTCTGTTTCTAAGACAGTTCCCCCTGAAAAGCCTCGAGAGGAATGTATTTTCGCTCATATTTACTTATTTTGAATGATTTACTTACTCTAAGGTTATTGAATTTCCTTTGCCTTTCGGAGAAGAGACTCCCTTTCCATCTATAATACAAATAAAGCTCTTTTTGTGTGACATGGTGGTGATCAGAAGTGGATGTTCTGGTAAACCCTAAAAGTAAATGGTCATATATTTTAAAAATTATAACGTAAATATTTATCTTTAATGTGGGATTCACATTAATAAACTGTTTTGAGTATTTTTGTAAATGCATATTTAATTTTTGCCAGCGCAATTATTGTGATTGGCGAATACATTATGTGGCGAAATTTATGTCAAAAAATAAATATACAGAAATTAATAATGCCTTTGTAAAAATTTTTATTTATAAAATGATTACTTTAATAGATATAATAATAAAAATTACAAAATAAACAGCAAAATAAATCAGAACAGTTATATGATTATTTATAATCTTTTAATACAAAATTATACTAACTACTTACATAAATTAAATGACTGTGATAAATATAAAAAATCCAGAAGGGCCATTTAAATATATTAATAAGTATTTCTTACACAACTAATTATTGTCAACAAATCTAATATTTATTGAAAAGAAATTTTGAATAAATCCTACTATTGAAGGCCTTAGAGATTGTTTTTGTTTGTTCATTACATCTGTCTTGAGTCTCCCGTTCATCAGTTTGACCTTCGCATGTAAACGAACGATATTCCTCCGAATTTCAATTCTACCAAGCATTAAGGAGAAATCTCATCCAGAAACTGGACCTTGACAATCTGGAAAAGTCTCTTCTTTGTTAAGAATGAAGGAAACGAGGAGTTTATTTGGGGAAGAATTTGCACATTTTGTAATGGAATTAGCACCTGCTCGGTTTCTTTCTTCATAGATTTTCATAAAGTGAAACATTTTTTGCTCTTAAATGAAGAATTGTTTTAAAACACTAATTATTAAATAATAAGCGTAAGCACGATAAAAGAACAGATTATTTAGTTCTTAATCCAACTACTGAATGCTCCCTCTACTCAATTCAACTGCTGAATATTCTTTTAGAAATCTCCCGTATCTTCAAGAAAATGCCAACCAACATTGGCAAATACTGCTACATTTATCGCCAATATTAACACAGCGATGTTTTAAGTCTTCTGTTCTGTAAAAGTACGTCATATGCATAATTTTACAGAACAAAATTATTGTACATTAAAATAAGATAAATAAATATTTAAATAACAAATAATTGTAAAAATAAGTAATTAATTATTATTTTTATATTTACGTAAAATTTCGTAACGATTACTATACGTTTATATGGAAATAATTGGAAACATACATCCAGATTTAAAAATTCTCTTTTTTAAAATATAGATATTAGTAGTATTATGGAAAAATCTCGAAGACATTATTATACATTTTTCACAAATTATTAAGACGTTTTGTATTAAAACAGTTATTCTATAAATTCATAATATTTAAATATCTTTCTAGTTTTATTTTTTTCCAGATTTCTATTATTGGGCATTTAATTATTCGTAGTATGAATTGTATGTTTTCAAAGGTTGCTTGTTGGAAATAACTAAATATATATTTCCGATCATATATAAATAAAATATCTGATTTCTATACAGAGTATCCCATAGATTTGAACAGGAATTATAAATGAATACATTGACGAAAAGAAGTCAACATTGCACATTTAGATTAATCAAAGAATAAGAATTTTTCCGACACAAAAACAAAATTATTACCATTCTCTCTGTCTGATAATTGACTTAGTTCAGTCTAGTATTCCAATAAAATGTTCCTTTAGAATAGATAGGTACCAATATCTAATTTACGAACAACTTCTTCTCTGGTAATAGCACTTGAGATTTATTGAATTATTGAGTTTAATTTAATTTGAGGAACCATGAAAAACCAGTTCTTGGAAGACTCTATCGCATTCAAATAGGTAATCGTTATTTAAAAATAATTTTGGATTTCATTATATCATTTTAAGGTAAAATTTTAGACATTATTCAAGATAACGTTGGAAGACATTTTAAGTTAAAAATGATTAATACAGTGTTACCAATATTAAAATATTTCTTAATATTTTAAATCAAGAAACAACAGCTATCCAATAAGTCAGAAATCAGTATTTTAAAAATGTTGTTGTTTGAAAATAATACAATAAAATAACTTCAAATGCCAATCTCTTTGCCCTAAGTCATTTTCGCCTAGAATTGAATATAGGTAAAAGATTGAGCGTTATTCAAAGTAAACCATGGAGGCTTTCCAAACTATGAGGAATGGCAACATTTTGAACGAACCCCTACTTCCCATGGATGGCATCTGGAAGATTCGTATCTTCCTTATTTTCTAACTCATGAAAATGAAACATGTTATGCAATTAATTTTCAATATAGTACTCTATTATCGAAACAACTTTTGATGTTAAAAAAAATGTGGCAAATTACTAGAATTTACATCATAAGAATATGGAATAAGGACTTAAAGCCATATTAGCCTAATATTAAATGCAGTAACATTGAACGTGGTGTTTTATTTAAATTATTTGCTTGTAAAGAATCCCGTCATTAATATTCTATAAATTGTTAACAGAAGTTTGATAAGCATTTGTTAGAAAATGGTATCAAATTAGTGAAACTAATAACAACATGTATCTTAAAATAATTACGCTTTAAAATGGTTAAACATATCCTTTAAAGCAAGTTGTATAATTATCTAAATTACCGAAATCAAGTAATTACTCACTCTCGTAATATTTATGAACACAAGCTGCAGTGAGGAAGATTAAATAGAGATAAGTAAATTCTGATTAATAAAATTTCTTAAGAATTTAATACATTAGATAAAATAATTCGATGATCGCAATTTGTAGAAAATTAAAATTTGTGCCTTACGAAATATCAATTTTAATATTAGATTTACCTTCTCTATTTAATTTATCAATATGAATCCATATTTAAAAAATTTTGATGTAATACGGATTTAATACTCTGTTTTTGCTTGTTTGATAATATCGGCATGGCAAATTTGGTACAGTTTTCTTTCCTTTAAATATTTTAAGATAGCAACATAATATTTTCAGAAATTATTTCTTTTAAAAACTAATTAATATTTTTTTGTAATTCCTTCTCCCAATAAATTACCCACACAAAAAATCCTATAAAATATTTTATTTTTATTATTTATCTTGTTTTATTTTTGTACCCCATCTGTTTTTTATTATTTATCTTTAGTAATGCCTCATTAGTCATGTCCAGATTTGAAGGATAAGCTGTTATCTGTTCCTAGAAATGCAGTTGAAACTCGAAATACAATATAATTATCTCACACTGTGACCAGCGGTTAATCATCATTTGATGCTTAACACAAAACCAACCCTGGCTGAGCTATAGATTCATTAGCCAGTGCATCACTTCTCATCTGCATTGTTACTGTGCTACCACGATTCACAAGATGGAAGTGAATTGACTTTTGACCTCTATCCAGATTGGTGGTGGTTGGTAGCCAGTTTCCCATGCGTTGTTCCGTACTTTTGAGCTCAATTCTGGATGCGACTGTGGAAGATGCGTAACATTTTTTCAATCTATGAAGAACACATTAGTTGCTATTTTTCTGCTAACATTGCAGTTTGACCTCAAATTCTAAGGCCTGTTACTTCCCACTATGATTAAGAAGTAATCTTCCTTTTGGTTTATCTTAAATCATTTGATTCTTTGATGTGGAACACAAAAACAAGCCCAAATGGTGCGAAATTTCACTCGACCACGATTCGAAAGATGCGAAAAGAATTAATTTTCGAGTTCCGTCCAGATTCAATCAAACTCAAACCAATTTTCCATACGTTACTGGGTGCTTTGCATTCACCTTTTAGATACGGCTGGGGGAAGATGCCGAACATTTTCCAAACTATGTAGAACGCACAGGTTGTGCTTGTCAAATGTTTTGATTTTTCCCAAAAAAAATTCGCGATAGTATTGCTAACTGCATAAAACCATAGTTCAGTAACCGTATGTTAACTACTTATAATATTACACAATGCATTAGAAACTAATTTCGTAAAATCTCTTAGATTTTTTAAATATAGCATCAGTTACCAGTTTTAACAAGTCCTGCAAGAATTGAAAATTAAATCAAAGAACGATGTAACTTTTGTATTTATTTTTTATAACAATTAATTTTAAAGCTATTGTATACAATTTAAAATATTCTTGTAATGAATCATATAAATATGAAATGAAAGCCAGAAATATAATTTTATATTTTTAGCAATTATGATGTAAAAAATTCATTCAAAGAAGTTTTCAAAGAAGTATTTTTATTACATATTTCAAACTGTGAAAAATTTGGCCATTATTAAACGCCAATTTTAAACCTTTCAATAAGAAATATTATCAATTTTCTTATGAAATTCTTTTAATAAATTATAAAACATTTTACTGCAAATTTGAGAACAATTTACAGAGGCATTACTAGTTGTTGACAGACACATTAATTTTCCAATATCATTTATTCAGTTAATTTCAACCATATAAAAATATTTAAAAATTGAATGATAGTCATTTGAAATTCAAACTTATAACTGAGAGCAATTTAGCTTATTATATTTTTTTTAAATAATTTGTTATCGCCATTCTAATACACTAAAAATTTATTTTCATTTATAATATCCCAAATTATTGAAATTATCGTTATCGTTTTCAAAAGGTTTTTAAACATAAAATGTAATGGAAATTATTTGCTAATTATGATGACGTTCTGTTATAAAAATACCATAAATTTTCAAAATAATAATAAAAAAAAATTTTTTAAATATTGGAGTATATCCAAAAACTGTTAAAGACATAGAAAACTAGGAAGTCTTCAGAAAAAAATGTGAAAAATCATGAAATTTCATTTGAAAATATTTGATGATATTTTAAGTATTATGACTTTATTGTAATTTAGCAACTTTCTTTCCAAAAACTAAATTATTAATTAATGTTCATTTATTTATTCTATTATTTTCTATTTAGAATCATTTCTAGATATATATATATTTAAACTAAGTTTGTAGTTATCAAAGAAAACTGTTATTCAATTGAAAATTAAATAATTTAATTTAATTATTTCTTCATTTTGATTAATAATTGATCTTACTAAAAATAAATTATTTTAAATTAAGGAACTTTTATTTAGAATTCTGTTTCTAAAACATCAGTTATATTTTTTTTGAAATGAAAGAAATTTTTGACTAATTGAATAATACATTATAGTTGACTCAAAAGATAAGTTAGTGTTCTTGCAGAAGATTTTAATTAATATGGAACGCTATGCAATAATCCTCTTTGAAAACTTTATTTTTAATATTATAAGAAATAAGATAATTTTGTTTCGAATTCCTTCCTTTATAAAAAGTAATTTTCAAATGCTTCCAATAACTTTTAAGAGAATAAATTTCTTTCCATAGAATAGTTTTTGAAAATTTTAGAAATAAATGTTTTTTTATCTTTTTTTTTTTTTTTTTTGACCGTATACAACTTCATTTATGAGTTTGAAACCCTTTCAAAACTATTATGTATACATGAAAATTAAAAAATGCAACTATACAGAAAAATCCTCACAAATCTTTTTTTTAAAAAATAAATCTTTGTTTCAAAATGCGAATAAAGTTTGAATGATTTAAAATTTGTTTATTTACCAGTCACTGGTTAATCTTTCCTTCAAATGAATGCAATATTTCTTGTTTAAAATTGTTTAAGTTGTTTTAACAAACACAGACATATAAAAAATTAAACATGACTTTTTATAGTGACTTTTCAAATTTGATTTTAATTGTATTTGTTTGACGATTTTTAAAGTAATACTTTCTTTCTAAAAATCCATAATGAAGTATTTTTTTTCCCAAAAAAAATGGTGCTTCATTGTTTGATATTTATATATACTACATATTATTTTAAATTAATAAAATGCACTTTAGTTAAAATAGACTTGTGAGATTTCAAAATTAAAGATATTTTTCACATATTTTATTTTTTGTGGTTTTATTTGGTATAGAATGACGCATTTATTTATAAGAAAATTATGTAAAATTGAATTAAACAACCTTCAAGATACTTAATTTTAAAGAGTTGAATATTTTACAATAATACACTTCATACACACATACTAATACATAATAAGACACTTGAAGAGAATATGCTTTTAAGAGAATTTTATTTTATTTATATGTCCTTTCCTACAGTAATTTTTTTTAAAATAGGAGTAATAACAAATATAGATTATATTATTATTAATATAGATTAAGTTACTATCGCCAAAGTTATTCCACATGTTTAAGTTCGTTTCTTAAGGAAACAAAACCGAAATGACTTTATATGGTAATGAAGAAAAAGTTATTCGTAAATATTTGTGATAAAATTATTAATGCTAATTATTATTAAAATGCTATGAAATACATTAGTTATTAAAATTTCATCATTTATCATTTAATAATTTAATGTAAAGTTCTAAGTTAATGTTTTTAGTCTTTAATAATAAAAAATTGTATAGTATTTCTCATATATTTTACTTTTTATATTTCCATTCAGTTTAACAAAAGAGTCTTTTCAATTTTTAATTTTTTTTAAAATTTGTTTAAACCAAATTCAAGATGCATAATTTTACAGAAAGTACAAGTTAGAACCGGATATGGATGTGGTCTTGATTCAGTATTGTTTCATGTTTGAAACTGAATTGTTTCTTCAAAAATTAAACGAAATTTTTAGCTGCCATATTTATTAAAATTTGCTAATATAGCACTGCACAACTGCAGCACATAACACATTAAACAAATTTATATAACAGATATTTACAAGTTCATCTTAAAATCTGTTCATTCTTTGTACCTCTGTACTGCTTGACTTTCTTCTCTCGACCGTTGTACCTTCGGTACTCCCTGGAACTCTTCACCTCGACTCTCTTTTATACTACTTTTTCTCTCCTCTCTCTCCCCATTGGTGGTTCCAAAGTCTAACGGGCGAAAGCAAACGCGAAGAGTCCAAAGTCTTACGTAAGGGTCAACACGCCCTTGAAAGGAGGATCTATCAAACTTGAACTCTTCTCAGTTTGCTATATTTTATTTCTATTTTTTGATATTTTTTTATTTTTATTTGGAAGACATGGTGGATAATTATTAACAACATTTGTAAGGCATTTGCTTTAAAATCAGTATTATTTTGGTAATGTTGCTTCCATGCAGTAATTTTTTAAAAAAATAAGGTGTAATAACATATGTTTACCTAGATAAAGTTATTATGACTAGCTATCTGCCTGTATAAATTCGTTCTTTAAGGATCCTAAACAAAAATGATTTTCTATGGTAATAAAGAAAATGTTATTTGTGCATATTTATAGGACAATTATTAATGCTAATTATTAATTAACTACGTCAAACTAATGGCTTTTACTCATTTTTCGATTATAAATTTATTAAATAATTCAAATAGTTTTTTTGATATGATAAATACAAGAAATGCAAAAGACAAATTTGAAAAAAAGTAATTAACTTTTTATGAATTGTAAAAGTCTTTTGGTAGGCAAACAACATCAGCATTAGTCAAAATATCATCAATAAATACTTA
Source organism: Caerostris extrusa (assembly GCA_021605095.1). Lineage (NCBI taxonomy): Eukaryota > Metazoa > Arthropoda > Arachnida > Araneae > Araneidae > Caerostris > Caerostris extrusa. The sequence goes on along the minus strand of BPLR01004069.1, from coordinate 18,806 downwards.
AAATTAAAAAGAAGGAACAATGCAAAATGGGTTGTGAAAACTATTTTTAATACGAACATTACACGAATAATAGAATGAAATTTTATCCACCAAAAATTACGACAAAATATATGAAAGTAAAAATGTTGTGAATAATTTACTCCAGCATCGACTTAATATTTTCTTTATTATAATTTCCTAGCTGTAAACAATTTTCTAATTAAAAGGTTTCTTAAAATAGTTTGATGTGTTTAAATAATCCTTCATATTTTAATTGAAGTAAAAAAAAGTAAAAAAGCAAACTTCTCCAGAAATAATCTTGTAAAATTTCAAAACAAATCTTCATTTTTCAGAATTTGAAATATCAATTTTCTCCCGTTAATATTATCCAATTGACAAATCGATTACATTGTCGTAATATTAATTTCGAAAATTGTGTAATCAACTCCTTACGTAATTATAATTTGGCGCATAGAACGTAACAAGAATTGAAAAAATTGATTTTCTCTTACAAAATTGAAAAATTGATCTTCTCTTATCTATCTTAATCTCTATATTACATGTAGTTGAGTCCTATACATTTAATATATTAACACTTATCAAAAACCCATGGCAGCCTCAACTTATCTTCTCGTCTAAATAGCAGAATATTAAATTTACTGCATGGAATTAATTTTTTCTGCCTTTCTGCCTTGAAAAAAAAATCCATGTTTTGGGCAAAAAAAATAAATAAATAAATAAATAAATTTTTAAATGTAAAATAAAATTGCAATTAATGATTATTAGTAATTTCAATTAACAATTCTAAGTAGTTGTAATTAATAATTATGAGTAATTATACTTAATAATTTGCAGTATTAAAGTTTTATCTCTTTAAATAGAGATTAGAGTAGCAGTGAAAAACTAAAGATAATGATCACGATATTGCTGAAGAAAAGTTGAAGATTATGTTTAAGATAATGAAGAAAATGTGAAAATAGTGTTATAGTAAAAGGTGAAGATAATGAGAATATTTGAATCACAATGAAATATCAGAAATTTTTATAATTTAAGTAAAAAAAATGGCATAATATGCTTACATAAAGGAAATACAAATTTTTATGTTAAAATAATAGCATTCCATTTGATTTTCTTTTTTACTTTTATAACTGAAAGAAGCATATTTTTTTTTAAGGTTTTATATTATTTAAAGATTTGCTTCAAACTTATCAAATGCATAAAAATCACCTTAAAGATGCGCTATTGCATTATTATTTTTTTTTATTTTAATAGTTATAATCTTCTAAAAATGTAAATCTTAAGCTAAAAAATAATGTACTACATAAAAACATTAATTCGCACTTAAAATATGCACAAAAATAAATTGCAAGCATAAAAGTTAAAAATTATCTTAATATAGTATGAGTTCATTCAGCTTATTCGAATTTTATGTAATAAATATTTTTTTTAATAGAAACTATCATTAAGAACATGAATTAAAAAAATTGGAAAAAAATCTTTGCTTTCTCTTATTTGAATATTCCTTGTAATTTTTAATTATTAACATTATATTAATTAATTAACATTATTATAATTTTTATTATTAGCATTATCATTTTTTATTATTAAAATTTTTTAAGATTATTTTTTACATAAATTTTGCAAGATTAATTTAAAATATAATTTTTAATGTACGAGTAAACACTTAGTTTTTATGAATCTTTCATGTATTTTTTCATTTTATTGATTAAAAGTTGTGAACCATATTTCCTTTAACTGTATATAGATTTTTTTCTATATCTAGTTGAGTGAAACTATGGAAACTTATTTTGTAGAGTTCGACAAAATTCCAATTAAATTTTCGTTGAAAAAAAATATTGAAAAATACAGACACAGAATAATACAGGCAAATATAGACACAGAACATTCTCCATACATTATTATTATTATTTTAATTTGTATGTAAATTAAAAAAATTCCCCCATTTTTCGCATTAGATTTTCTTCGATTTGAAAAATATTAATCGACTCACTTTTTCTTAACAATAGTTTGCATATTCAAAAATGACAATTTTCATACACAAAAATTCAAATTTACGTATTTACTAAAAATAAAGAAACGTTTCATATGTTTTTTTTTTTTATTGATTGAAATTTGTGAGCCATATTTCATTTAATTATATATAAATGCTTTTCTCAAGCTGGGAATTTATTTAGTTGAATTCGTCAAAATCTCAATTGTGTTTTGTCAAAAAAAAAAAAAAAAACGAAAAATAAATCGAAACATACATAATACACTCTATACAATATTATTATTATTATTATTATTATAGTTAATAAAAAATGAATAAATATATTTATAATGCATTTTTATTTTCAATAAAGATGCATTACGATACAACATTTTATGGAAAGATTAAATTTGATATTTCTGTTATATTTTGCTTGAATAAAAGCAAATATTTACATTTATATATATCTAATTTCAAAAGAAATCATTAAATATCTAGAAAACATTTTTTAATTTAAGGAATATCAGCAGCTAACTTAATTTGATAAAAATATTTAATAAGATTAAAAATTTTTAAACCCTTTGAACGTGAAGCAAAAAGTAAAATCATTCCATTAAAATCTAAAAGGAAATTTTGATGACTTAAATCAATGAAAAAGATTCTTTCGGTATATATGTCTTTGTAAACACTTCAAGTATTCGCTCCTACGAGATTTTTCCTTTGATTATTATTATACTTCCTTTTTCAATAATGTCTCGCTTACAATTTCTGTGTGTTGTAAATCACTTAATTTTTAAGTCCGATAAAATTCGTATCATTTGAATTACCATGTTGCTATAAAGGAAACTTCTATTCAAAGCAATAAATGTACGCTATTTTTTTTTTTTAAAAAAGCCTAAGACTACTCCTTTCAAAAATTTGATAAACAAATTAAAAACAGGACATTACTCTTGATTTCCTTTTAAAAATAAGACGATATCAATAGCATCGATGGTTTAATTTACAAAAAAAAAGATTTAATCTCTTAAAAATAGATATAACGAATTAACGCAAATAGTTTAATGCTTAGAATTTGGTTGACTTTAATTAAGTCTTTGAATGTATATTTAAAACAATGCACCCTTTTGCATTTTATCAGAAAAAAAAATCACATGAACGAATTATAAATACGTAGAATAATATATTTACACAAAATTCCTTTTTTTTTATGTATAGCTTTTAAAATATCAGCAGGTATATCAGTATTGTTATGATGTTATAAATTATAATATTATGACGTTAATGTTATTATATTATTAGTTATATAATTATAATTTGCAATATTTGTATAAAATATTTATAAAAGGCCTTTTAATTATTATTATTTTGAGAGTATTCTGAAATGATTTTAAAAATACTGAGGTTCCATTGAACAAATCTATCATGCAATATATACTGGCATTCCATACTGAGTTCATGGGTTAAACTTTAAGTGTAGGTAAAATAATCATAAAAAGCAATTTTGTATGTCAATCTAGTGTCGGAAATTATTGGTTTTTGTAACATAAATTGTCTCTGAACTTCTTTGCAAATATATATTGATTTTTACTCTCATCTCACAGTCAGAAAAAACAACAATTTGTGAGCTATATAACTTTATAAAAAATTTGTGGTAACACTCATATATCACATCATTATTTGCAGCATACTGACGTATATAAGTTTTGATTTATTTTGCAATTTAATAACTTTCAATAGAGATGATGCATAGCAGTAATTTATTTTTATCTTACAATCCGAACTCAATTGGAAATTTATCAGAGGACTGGTTTTGAAAAATGGAGTGCAGTCTGATCAATTATATTTAGAATCTAAATTTCGTTCAGACTATTTTATTATTTACACCTCACTTATTTTAATAACTTGCAAATTAAGATAGTAATAAACTGCCAAAAAAAAATTAACACGACCTTTAGAAAACTTTTTTTATACATCTGTACAAAACGATAAATACTTAAACAACAATCTATGAATTTTCTATATAAAAATATTGTTGCTCCCTCAATAACATTGAGTTTCGTATAATATTTAAGCAATTTTATTTTTAAAATGTGGTCACTCGCATATACCAATTACTATTTTGACCTAAATTCCTTCACCACTAGAATGGTCGGAATGAAGCAGTTGCACCACTGACAATATTTCACTCATATTATGCTACTACAAATTTAAATGAAGAAAAAAAAACCGCAAAAAAGTAGCAATTAGGAATGTTGATCCTGCTTCCCGAGTTCAATGAAATGACATTCCGCTTTTAGTGATTTACAGTGACCCTTCTATGTCGAAAACATTATAAATCCTAGATAATGGTGCCCACCTAGGCTAGCGTACCATACGCCAAGCTGCTTCAGACAGCAATAAAAGCAAAAAAAAAGATCCAAAAATTGTAAATAAAAAAAAAAAAATAATAATCACTATATTACGTAAAAGTTAATTTAAAGAAAACCTTATATTTATTAAGAAAATAAATTTTTTAAAACGTAATTTACTATTTATTTCATTTATATGAATAGAAATCATATTCAAGTTTCAGAAGAATTTAAAAATAGTCAGGTGGAAACATCTACATATGATAAACCAATCAGTAAGATGTAGAGGTTCTCACTGTCTGGAGCTGAAAACATTTCAGCCCCTGACAGTGAGATTTTAAATCAAATTCTTCTCGTATCTCTGACTATGAAGCACTGTATGGGGAAAAGCAGTCAGTTTAGCAACCTACAACAGTCCTGGACCTCATAAGACACGTCTTTGCTAGTTATCGGCCGTGATTTGAACTGAGATTATGTGCCTGAAAATAATTCTACACCATTCCATGAAATTTTAATCCGAACAATACTCATTACTGATAAAATTTCGAAAAGTTTATAAATAGTTTTAAAGATATCTCAAACTTTCGGTTTTGTTTTACAATAAAATGATGCATTTAAACTTCACGGCTGTATTCCAATATTTATTCCTGTATCACTCTAAGCACAATTATTGGTATCCATTAAAGCAGGGGTGGCCAACCCACGGCCCACGGCGTGCATGCGGCCAGCCTTGAACATTCCGTCCAGTGAGATTTATCACACTTTTACAAAATATATTAATTTTATAATGGCCAAAGTAGTGAAATCAATCTATTAAAAAATACATTAGGTGTGCGTCCATATATTCCAAAATTAACTGTCGAAATTATGATAGAAAATTAACTTTGATTTGAAAATAATATTTTTGCGAATAAATGTAAAATATCGTCTGTTTTATTTAAGAGTTTACAGTTATGAGTTCGCAGATTAGTTAAATTATATTCATGAACCATGCATCTGTGAATTCATGATGACGCTCATCTTGGAACATCTAATATAACAATTTCTAAGTTTCGCTTTAAGTGACCTCAGTGACGCAGTGACCAACCCCAGATACTCACAGTTGATTATTGATAACAGAGCAGACCAGACTCTTAGTTGAAGGTGTTAGAGCTTTTGGTTCAACTTACACCTGCAAATCGTTTTTTTTTTTTTTTATGGATTTTTTTTTTTTTTTTTAAATAAAATTGACTAAACACAAAACACGCTCAAGCATAACGGACGGGAATCTGCAACACCAATTACGACATGCAAATATCCAAATTAAGATAGATTTGCAAAAGCAAAGTGAAAGAATGGAGAAACAAATATCGCACTAGTAAAATAAATATTTTTTAATGATTTATTTTTTTTTATTTTTTTTTTATTCATATATTTTTTTTTTTTTTTTTATATTTCATTTTTAGTGTTATATATTTCTTTACAATGCGTTTAGTATCCTTATTAATATATTATATATGTTCGCATGTAAGAATAATAGTAAACACAAAAATAATAACTCATTATGTTTCAATCTTTCACTCCAAAAAATGTCCATAGTGGGTCTGAATCTAATATTTACCAACCAATAGCCTCTTTGTGTTGCTGATATTACCAGAATTGGAATTTCTCCTGCTTTACATACCAACCAGATTCAAAATTGTGATGCTCTAGAGCTCCAACTGTTTCTTTATTGGAGACTAACACATAATTATTTGTACGTTGTACCGAAACGGAAAATTCTCAAATTTCTTAGATTTATAAAGGTATACAGAACTTCACTTCAATCATATAAATCTATCTTCTTAGGTGGTTTTTCTTTTTCGTCTTACATGTATTTAAAAGAAAGACAAGAAAATATACATAAAAATTTTGCATTCATACGTACTACATATTTAATGATGTAAAATCATACTAAATAAAAAAATGCTTGTATAGGTAATATTCATTATTAATAACATTTCTAAGAGTCTATGAATAGTTTTAAAGATATTTCCAATTTTTCCACGACTGTATTTCAATATTTTTATCAATATGAAAAAAGATTTACATATTGCAGCGCATAAATTTTACATTTTATAAAAGAGATTTTATATTCATTTGAAAAATATTTTATAATACCAGTGAAAATATTTGACCCTTATTAGTAAATTCAAATTCGCGAAATCTGAAAAATAAAATTATTTCTGGAAAGAGACATCAAAGATGTTTGAGGTAAATATTTAAAATAGCATAGCATCGAGTGCATGGCATATTTTACTGAACTGTTTTCATAGATATCTTTGCTTTACAACTTTTAAATCTTAAATCTGAATATATAATTTTTAATATGCATTTTTTAAAATTTATATCTATATTATATCTATATACATTCATGTCCATAAATTAAGGATAATTCAGAATCACACAGAAATTGAACTCTAAAATAAAAATTTCACCTGTAGAATTATCACACACATCTTGAAGAAGAATATGCAAAATACAGAAAACCACCAGATGGCGCGGATAGTACGTCACAATGACGAGAGTGTAAGAGACGTATATAAGGAATAATTCACGAGAGTGTATATAAGAATGGTGGCAAAGAAGTAAACTTGTTCACAAGCGCTTTAAAAAGCCTTTCAGTGCTATAACCACATAGTTAAGGCACAAAGGAAGCATTTGGATGATTTTTTACGTGGTAGAATTATCGGACGACTGGAATGGGGACGTACCCAGCTGGATGTATCAGAGGAACTTGGAATCGCCCAGAGTGTCATCTCCAGGCTTTGGCAACGATTCCAAGATGATGGTAATGTGAGTAGATGTTACAGCACAGGTCGCCCCCGAGTTACAATGCCGAATGAGGATCGGTATTCAGCAGTTACTGCCAAAAGAAACAGACGGAGCACAGCATCAGACCTGTCTCGTCAGCTCTCTTCAGCTACCGGTACGACAGTTTCAAGGCAGACCGTGTACAGACGCTTAGGGGCACATTGGTCTATATGCTTGTAGGCCTGTCAGATGTGTTCCACTTACCGCAACTCACTGTCGCCAGCAATTAACCTGGAGTAGAGCATGCATTGTGGACACCGCAACAGTGGTCTTGTGTGATGTTTTCCGACGAGTCCAGGTTTAGTTTACAGTCTGATTCTCGCCGGACTTTCATATGGAGAGCGACAGGTACCCGTTACCACCAATAGAACACCATTGAACGACACCGTTACGGTGATGCAGGATGACTCGTTTGGAGAGGAATTATTCTTAATTCCAGAACTGACCTGCATGTTCAGAGTGTAACGATGACAGGCCACATCTATCAGGATGTCATTCTGGAACAACATGTACCTTTGTTTCGGGGCGCCATGGGTGCTGAATTTCTATTGATGAATGACAACGCCCATCCTCACCGTGCAAATATTGTAGACGAATGCCTTCAATTGGAGGATATCACCCGTATGGATTGGCCAGCATACTCACCGGACTTGAATCAATAGAGCATGTGTGGGATATGCTTGGCCGACGAATTGTAGCCGTCAACCCCCTCCCACCTGTCAACCGGAAGTTCGGAGGGCATTGCTTGATGAGTGGTGTAATATTCTCCAAGATCAGACTGATAATTTGATACTCATCATGCCTAGGCGTTGTAAGGCCTGTATTGCATCGTCCGGGAGACATACTCCATATTAATCATCATACTAACCATGTTATACTGTTTTTCGTAAATAGGTTCTTTTTTTGAAATTTGCTCCAGGAAGTAAAAATCGCAATTTTTATTAATTATGTCAAACATATAGCATCTTTTTTGCTCTTTTACCTTTTGTTTTATAAATAGACATTACAAATGTCAAATTTGTTTTGCTTCTGTCTCTTTCTTTGCCTGAATTTCATTATCCTTAATTTATGGACATGAGTGTATATATATATATATATATATATATAGAGAGAGAGAGAGAGAGAGAGAGAGATTATGTATTCCAGATTTAAAATAATTATCATATTTTTCAATCAATTTAAAATCACATACATGCATTAAACAAAATAATTTTTCAACATTGCACGTAAGGGAAACATTGTGAAGAAGGTCGAAGTCGGAAAAAAGGAAAAAGTAATCTGAATGATTTCAATTATTTTGGAAAAACAATCTGGATTTTTATTATATGATATTTTAGTATTGTCTAGCGGTTAGCATGCTATATTTTTGAACTAAGTGAAGTCGAGCGAGTTGAACTGAGCGTTATTACGTTTTACATCGTGGAAAGGCATGATAAATGTGTAGACCAGAAAGTGCTTCCGTTGAGGAGAGAGGGCATCTGCGGCCCCTCTGCCCCAAATGTATCAAATATAGGCGTTTATATCAATATGTGTTGGTAGTAAGAAATCGCACCCCAAATGAGTAAGGTGCAGCTTCCTTTCATGTTTAAGAGGGAGAAGAAACTCTCATTTTTATCACGTACCTTCAGAGATGTCATCAGGGACAGAGTTTTTCGGATCCAAAATAAAATCTTTCTGGATTTTCATGTCGGTTCCCAGCATAGACACGAAGCTCTTGGTTTAATTTCGCTTTTGGATTATGAACGAGGTTTCACTTGTTCAGAAACATATCGCACCCATACAAACATATATTCATGCTGTTATGATACTTCATGAGAAGAGAAAAATGTTGGCAATCATTGAAGAAAAGTGCTACGAACTATTTTTGGTGGTATCAATGATAATGGAAATTTAGCGAAGAAGATACAATTGTGAACTTTACTAACTTTTTAGAGATATTGACATTCTAAAATTTGTTAAAATGAACAGAATGAGATGGACCGGTCATTTCATGAGAATGGATAGTGACAGAGCTGCTTTAAAGATTTTCAATGTAACCCCTTTTGGACAACAACCAAGGCGAAGACCGAAAAAGAGATGGGTCGACTGTTTAGACTCCGATTTTAATGTTATTAAAATAAAAAAACTGGAGGTCCATGGCCAAGAAGAGAAAGCCTGGCTGGATCATTTAAAGAAGGTCAAGGCCCACAACTGGCTGCCGAGACAGTTAAGATGATAATCATACTTCATACCGCCATGCTTATACATGCAATTATAAATTTATATTTTATTTAATATGTATGCCTGACTCTTGAAGCAAATTATTATTTTTTGTTATAGAAGTGGAAATACAGAAACATACCTTTCTGAATGCATCGAACAGAGAGAAATTATTTGTGTCTTCATTTGATAGGAAATATTAGAACGAGTCTCCTGGCAAACTTTAACCAACCAAAGCCATAACGTAGCACTTAAAAACAAAAGGAAAAAGTATTGAATCTCCTATAGAAACGCTAGTTATATTTCCTGTTTTGAAATTTGCATAAAGTTAGTAAGATTTATTGAAAAATAAAAGATTAAAATCTTTCCCATTTGATATTTTCTGCATTTTAAACTTTATAACTTGTTTCTAAGTAGTTTTTTAAAGTAAATAATAATGTAAAAAGTCAAATTATTTTTAAAAATAATAATATTCCATGCATCTTTTAAATAACTATGGAAAATCGAATTCAAGTAACTGTATCTTTTAAATAAATAAGGAAATTCTGCACGTTACAAAATAATGCATCAAAATTGAACAAAATTGCTCAATGACATCGAGTCTACATATTTTTATTTTTTTGCTCTTCATTTCTTTAAATAATTTTTTCAGTCCCATGCTCTGAGATATTAATTTGAAAATTTTATCTTAATGTTTGTTGATACATGTTTTCTTCTCATGGTGACAAATAGAAGGATTTTAGATCTTATTAATATTTACTATAAATCAATTCTTTAAACAAGCTATCGCACTTGAAATATCATTTACATCTTATCAGTTCACCAAGCAAAGATTTTTTCATTTAACTCATTCGCAGTTTTCTATTCTTTTAATTATTTCTCAGTAATTTTCCAACATCAAAGTAAAGAGCATGAATAAGATTGCTCTCAATCAATTTTATTTTAAGGAAAAGCTAATTTACAAGGTTTTTAAAATTTTAACAAACTAATTAATAATATTCTCAATGCATTAATTTAATCTTGAATCATCATTAGAAGACACAATTAAAGATGCAAAAAAAGTTCACAAGATTTATTTATTGATTTGTATCTTTTCTAATTAAATCGTATTCAAAATTTGTGCTCATTAAACCTGTGGCTCTCAAACCAGGAGGTGTTATTTCACAAGACGACGAGATAGTCATCTTTCATGTTGTCAAAGTGTAACAATTTTAATTATTATTTCTAGTATTTATAATTATTAATTATAAATATTCTCCATACTGCATCAATTTATAATAAAATTACATCGATAAGAAATTTAATTTAAAAATTTAAAAAATAATTAGAAATCTTCACCAGATTTCAAGTGAGCTTTCCATCAGAATTTTTGATGGAAAGCTCACTTCAAACTCTTTTTAGCATAGACAAACGAAGGTCTCAATGATTACGAAAACAATAAATCTAATGATTAAATATCCTTTTTACTGAGTTTCAAGTCAAAACAAAGAAAAGCAATAAGCGCTACTTCTCCAGTAAAAATGGGAGTTCAATACAACAAGTTCCCTATTAGCAACCTGATTAAAGCTGTGTCTGTTGCATGTATGCCATTCTAGTGGCAAATGTCTTTAAACCAAAGGGTTACAACAGTTTTAAATAACTGGAAAGATATTAATTATTTTGTAATCATATAAAAAATAATTAAACTAAACAGTAGAAATTAATTGTATTTAATAACATTAATTATATATATTTTTTAATTTTGTATTAAAATTTTAAATATATAATAAATATATTTTTATAAATATTTAAACCGAAAAGTACGCAAATCATCTATCAAAAAGAAATTAGCTGAAAATTAAAAATATATAATTTAAAAGTGTTTATTAATTAGAAGCAATTTGGACAAAATTAAATTACTTAAAATTACCATTTGAATAAAAATCTTCATATGCTGAAATTGCTTTTTAATTGAGTTATTTTTTAGCGACTTCTAAAATTTTATAAAGTTTTTGTATAAATTATCGATTATTCGTTATGAAATTTCGAACATAACAATTTTCAATTAAGGAACTGATCAGTACAACTTTTTTACAACAATTTTTTTGTACAACAACATTTTTGAAAATGAAATGAAAAATTGTAAAGGATATTATTAATTATAATATAAAAATAAATTATAATACCAAAATTGGTATTAAAATATTCTAATTTTTAAGTAGTTTAATTCTTAATTTAATATTCATAACTGCATAAAATTTATGTAATTAACTTTACTATTAGCAAAAGTGATTTTTAGTGATATTTTCTTGGACTTGAATAAAATTAATATAATTGTATATTCCTAGGATATTTCAGTTAAATTAAATTTAGTTCATTAATTTTTCATTATAAAATGATTAGAAACCCTTTTTTAATATGAAACTTTTTATAAAGAAGTTTTTGTTTATTGAAAACATTTGTCTGTTAAATATATTCTCCTAATTTTTTTAAGTTAATTAGTTAATTAATTAGTTAATTTTCTCAATTTATATTCGATTTTAATAGACTGAAAAATTACTTGTTAAAATAATCTCAAAATTATCAAGAAGTATAAAATTTTTTTTTTGAAGTAACTTTGTAAAGAATAATTTGTATTTCATTTTTAAAATGCATTTCTAACAAAATTTTTGAAAAAAAAAAAAAAAAAAAACCACTTTTCTACCTTTTCTAACAATGTGAAATACCAAGCCTCCCATTTAAAGTTTAAACATGAATTTAATCTAATCCTATTTAAAAAGTAATAAGTAAAAAATAATTAAAAACAACAATAACTAAATTAAAAACAACTGTAAAACGTACTGCCAGGACATATTCTTAAAATTAAGAAGAAATAAACTTTAAAGATAAAATATCGATCTATTTCAGCTAAAGAATTTTTCTCACATTTTTTAAATTCCTATATGTGATATTTTTTGGATTAACAATAACTTTGCAACTATTTTTTTTTTCAGAGTCAAACCATCAAATACCCAGCTTAAAGCAGTCGATTTAAACGTGTATGGTGAAAAAAAAAAGATTTTTTTAATATTTTATGATTTAAGTGACATTATTGGTTAGTATATGATTTATTATCACTGAATTCGATGACCCTATTTTTACTCTTGCGAGTCAATGTAATTTTTAAAAATTATTTTTTTTATTTTAATGTGACCTATTTAGTGCTTTTTAAATCAATGATATGAAAACATTATTATAATAAATTTACTGTATCTAATAAAATTAATACTTTTCTGACAACTGTATGTAGAAATTTTGTGGTTTGAAAGTCTAGTACAATTTAGCATTAAAACATAAAAAATTGAAACTTTAAAATTTATATTTAAATTTGGTGCTTGTTTATATGTCCGATCCAGTCATTCCTTTAATCAATTTAAAAGTTTAAAAGAAAAACTTTTAATTATGTATTTCTCCCACTAATAACATCGTTTCTTTATTAGTGAACAAAAATGATTAATTTAAATGTGGTTTTGAATGAGGAAAATAAACCTTCGAAATGGTTGTTGAAGAGTGATAAAAAATCTTCGCAGGTTTATGAACTGAACTACAACTTGAAAATAACTTGAAATTTCTTCTTCCTAATAGATTGAGATTTCCTTTCATAATCAATATAATATTGATTCATAATTTGAGGAAGTGCCAGTTACATTAGAAAGCGAGCTATAATGCTTAGGAACAATTCAAATATGCTTTTAATATTTAAAATGATAGCAAAAAAATCTCTTAAATAAGTTAATAATTTTGTCTCAAATTCTAAATGTCTACTGCTATTTGTAAACAGCCCTTTCTTATTTTTAAAACTACAGTAAAACATGTATTTTATTAACCTCAACGTTTCAGAGGACTGAGGTTTATTTTTTAGATGACAAGAAAACGACTTATTATACAAAGATAAGTTGCTTCTTAAGATAATATTTCTCTTGTATAATAACATATTTCTCTTGATGGCCAATTGGCTAGAACTCTGCACTTTGCTACCACAGGCTTCAGATTCGAATCCTGGCAGTGGCATGGATGTTTGTTAATGGTTCAGAGTCCACGTTACAATGTAGGTTCGTTCCACGTCCCAAAGTGTACACAAAATGACCGTACAGCAATAAAAAAAAAAAAAATTAGAACAATTACGGCTAATTAAAGAAATTAAAAATCAAATGCAAATACGCTTTGATATATTTTAATATTAAAATATCTTTTTGTTTTAGCTGTAAATTTAAAGAACCAAGATAATAAAAGATTTTTACAAATGACAGACTTCAATATCCTGAATTAGCTTTTTTTTCTTAATTATTTCTCAAATGACATTTTTTCTATTTCTTTTTTTTTTCTGAGAAAAGGAGGAATAATTATACTTCTTAACAGAAAGAATATAGATAATTATTTCCTATTCTCTCTTTTAGTTTTATGACCGAAACTAATTACACTCAAACATTTTTTTTACAATTATTATACGAGATTTTTCTTTTTATGTCATGTCACTATTGTGTTTAGACATTTTATCTAAAGGTAATTGGGTAAAAGGCATACTGACAAGGATTATAATAAATTTTAAAGGTATTAAATTTCTCAAATATTTCTTTACAGTTTTTGTTCGTGAGCATTATTCGTGTCATGTCACTAGTTGTGCTTAGACATTTTATCTAATAGTAATTAGACAAAAGGCATACTGCCAAGGATTATAATAAATTTTCAAGGTATTAAATGCTTAATATTTTGAAATGTATGTATATTTTTCCATAAATAGCTAATAATTAGTATTAGATAATTATGAAAATTCATACTCAACTTTAAATTAATTTATACATCAAATGTTATAAATTTAATTATATTTATATTTGTATCTAAAACTTATATAAAACTAACCTAAGTTATCAATAATGGTCCATAAAGTTAATTATTTTTTATAAATTTTATGACATAATTAAATTATTATTCTCATCAAATTATTATAAATATTTCATTTGTGATAAAAGCATGAAATGCCCAGAACCAATTCATGAATTTAAATAAGAAGAAGTTAACAATTCGTAACTTATTCAACAAAATTTATGATATGTAATAAATTCATATCGCATTAATACAAAAGAACTTCTTACTCTGGCAAAAACAAGAGTGAGCCTTTTTTGCTTTTCGAAACAAAGTTTTTCCAACTCATTACAAGAGACAAGCAGAAGAAATGCTAAATTCCTCAGAATAAAAAGGAACATAGAAACAAGTGAAAAATCCTCATGGGGATTGAACATCAATATGTAGTGTCTCTTGGGGCAACATTGTCGAAAAGAAGGAAAATGCTGTTTTAGGTAGCATTCTTTTTTTTTTACAAGAAGATCAACAGAATCAAAATAAAAAGATGTGATTTATACTCGCGTAAAAGTTCATAAAGCTATATCCAGTTCAAAGAATAAGCTTGCTGATAAATCCAATTCAAAAGACTGTTTACATTCCTCCTTGTTTTGCTTTTATATTTAGCGAGAAAGGAAAACATATATGCAGCAGTTTATATTGCAATCTTGTCAAACCCTTAATATTTTAAATGTATACAGATGTAGTCGCATATACATATCTTTATCTTTACTCAGATTCATAGAAGTATGATTCGAATATATAAGCAAATGTTTTTGAATAACTTTCAAATTCATTCCGTCTTCCACTGCGAAGGATTTAAATGTAAATTATGTAATATGAATTAGCATATTATTTGCTTAAAATTCTTAACATAATAATGACTATTTATTATAATACTATTTTAAATAATTATGTCTCACATTTATGGACTATATTAAATTTTAATGTATATACTATAATCAAAAGAAAAATAAACATATTTATAACAAACATTCATTTGTTAAGTTAAATTTATGATAGTAAATAAATATTTCAGCATAAATAATTTTAAATGAATTTTAGACTTCTCCATTTGGCATTTCGATATAGGATCGATGAAAAATTCGATTTCGATATAAGATCAATAAAAATCGATATAGTATATATTTAAGTTAGAGTTAATAAAGTTACAACAAATTATTTTCAAATCTAGAAATTATTTGTAGATATTTGTTATACTTCTAAAATATTTTGCAATACTTCTATTATTTTATTTGATATTAGTTAAAAATTTAATGTCTTTACGAAGAGTATTTTATCAATATTTTCAATATAAAACGAGTGCACAGCTATATAATTTTCTTAAGGAACAATATTGTTTAAAAATTTAGTTAATAATAAAATGTCCCCAGATATTTAGAGTATAATAAAAGGAATCCCAAAACACATGAGAAAGCATGCTATAAAAAATGCCGCGCAGAACTGCTACAGGGAGCAAATAATATTTTTCAATCTTTATTGTTAAATGAAAAAGTTATTAAGAGCAATATAGACCTCTCACTAACATACAATACCTAGAAATCAGAGTAATACATTGCCCTGCAGGTATGTTATGCAAGTATACAAATAATGAATGATGAGCTTGAAGGCATCTAACAAGACTAATATACAGCACTTAAATTATTCAATGTTTATCCACATAATCCATAAGTGTTTCCTTTTCTACTAAATAGTAATGTTCGCTAGTCAATCATCTATGATAACAACGCGTTTAATCAGACAACGTGTTTGATCAATTTTATAGATCATGAAAAATTGTCACCATATTTTTTTAAGACTTGTTAATTGTGCACATTTAAACATAAGTGAAATATTTTATACTATAATGAAATTCAACTGCTTACACAAATTATAAATACATATATGAATGGCGGAAAAAAAAAAAAAAATTATAACATTGTTGTATTTATTTTATCCTTAAAGATATATCTCAAAATTAAAATTTAAAACCCTATTTTTATCGCGTGAAAAGAGATTGATTTTGGTATAACATTTAAATCTAAATGTAATTTTAATCAAAATCAATAGCTTGTCTAGAAATATTTTATTCATAAAAACAAATCAGAAAGAAAGAATTATAGTTAATTTTAATAAATATTGTCAATGCAATATTAATGTCCTTATTAGTTTATTTTTGCAAAAAATTCAGGTTGATTTAAAAGAATATAGCCTTGATTAGTTATCATAATATCCATTTTAATTAAAATTGGGAAATAAAAAGAAAAAACATGCACAATTCAAAACAATGTGCATACTTTTTATAAATGGTCTATGAGACCTCTTCTTGATCATCCCAAGCTATAGATAGCTACAGATAGCCAAAGCTATAGATCATTCAAAGCTATATACATACCAATAGATTAACTAAACACAGGTTACAGGTTCGTAAACAACTAAATGTGTATTTAGTGCATTTGATAGACAATCAGAAACGTACAAATTTATTTCACTTGACTACATCTTGGCAGAGTCCAAGAGTTTGGCACAGTTTTCGTTTCCACATGCCTTCAATGATACAAATATGATATAAGTTGGTATTGTTAGTAGAAGGTCAATGAATGTCATTTAAATTACTCATCAGGTTTTTAATATATGAACATCAATCAGAGATCAATATTATTCCCGTATCTGTGTACGGTAATAGGACATTAAATGTTATGAATTACAGTGGTCAAAAGCCATCACATCGATGGCTGTTCATTGTGGATCAGCGTTTAATTTAAAATAATTACAAAAAAAATTGTCATTTCATCAATATAATCCAGTTCTCCTTGCATGAGAATATCATTCAATGTCAAGGATTATTCTAGACACCAGTTAATATAAAAGATGCAGAACCTGACTGTATCTCATTAACATCAAGGAAGAAATTGTCGTGGTTGCACATTTGGGGAAGATTGCAATATTAAATTGTCAAAAGAGATATTTTTCAACTGCGTTCAACGAACATAGTGCCAACTGAGAACTCTACTGTCCGTACTGAACATTCCTCTAATAAAATAACAGTAATTTTCGAGTAAAAACTGCTTAGCATCAGTGGTCATCTCCTCAATTGCAGGGTATGTTCTTCAAGGTGATTAATTATCATAACGTTAATTATTCTAACGTAGATCCAATTATTAAGGTTATGGTAATCACGCTCATTCGGGAAAGTTCATTCATGTTCATTCAGTAGTTCATTTGGGAAGTAATTAGTCAATTGTCCCCAAGAGATATTTATCGATAAATATAATGACAACTGAAATCTCTAGTGTCACAACTGGCCTTTCTCTTCCAAGATACCAACACCAGTCAGCGATCAATATTGCTCAACAGTTTGTGGCCAGCTCTGTTTCGATGTTTTAAACTTCGTTTTCTATAAATGACAATACGAAACTATATAAGACTGCTGTTGTGCAAGTGCTACTGGAAAATGAAAAATGAATTGACCGGTGATTTTCAAAGATTTAAGTCCCGAACGTATATAAAATGTTTTCAAGACGAACCTTCCTGTTGACCATATTCACTAATTAATACTCTCCCTTTCATTGTTGGCAAACACTCTTTTAGTTAACAACAACGACATCCGTTTTCGACTAAGAAACGTTTTTTGTTAATCACCTTTCAGCAGATTTCAGTCAAAGCTATAAAAACATGATTCTTAATTATTACTGTATGAATCTATTCTTTTTTTCTCTCATGCTTCTTCTACAAGACAAAACGCCAGCTCTCTATAGCTGATTTTCATGATTCCCAGGCTATTTCTTGAAGAATTATGAAAAAAAAGCACATGAGCTTAAGATTTGCAAACTAAAATATATCAAAAGACATTTTAGTAGAATCATTATTATTTTAATTAATAATTTAAACATAAAAATTTTTTTTATAACACAAGACTTTAAAAAGTTTAATTTTTGAAATTAACTTCAATTCTTTAACTAAAATGCTGACTTCAAACCAATTTTTATACTGAAGAAAATATGAAAGGCATTTTTTTTTTTTTACATTTCTTCAATTTGTAATTCCTAAAAGGAAATTTAAAATTCATAAGTCTAGAAAAGGAGTTTTAAACTAAAAATAAACTTTCAATTTGGAAACATCTCTGGAATGAATGTTCCACCTCACATCTGTTTTGCTTCAAAAATAAAGGCAGATTAAAGAAGCAGAAATTAAAGTACACCAAGGGTGGGTTTAGTTTTTTTAAAACCAAACACTAGGACGTTTTATATGAGGTATCTGGTACTTTATGGCAATTGTTTATTTTTTACTAAATTTAAGTATCTTTTTAATAATAATAAGCACTGGGTGCAGAAAAAATGCTTAATAAATTCCCTAAATTTTTAATAATTTCGCAAAGCTAATAAGGAAGATTACCAGACTAAAATATACAAGAATTTCACCAGAATTAAAAAAAAAAAAAATAACTAGTTTTCCATTTAAGAGTCTTTACATTTGTCGTCTACAAATGTAAAGTTTGAAAAACACCTAAGTCTTATTCGAGTGTGCTGATTTCTTAAAGATAATTAAAAGAATTCAATGTACTTTAATTTTTTATTTTAAAATTCAACCAATACGTAACT
>BPLR01004068.1:0-23559 GCA_021605095.1 Caerostris extrusa | reverse complement strand
GTAATAAGTATCGGTATTTTTTTCCCACCAGAAGAGATATATCATTTCCATTTCCAGGGAAAATCACAACACTCTATCACTCAAAATCTGATAAGCAGTGTCGCGGATATGTATATTACATTCAAATAATGTCTGGTTCTAATGAGAACAACCTATCGCTCAAATCTGTATCAGATAATCAGTGTATGAAAAATTAGCGATTCTCTGTTCGACCTTTACGGGGAGAAAAATTACAGATGAAATATGGACTACGTCATGAGTTGCTGCATCGTGATTGGTGATGAAGTAGTCACTCCAATGAAAGTGTTGAAGCTGATTCCCTCCTTCTTGACTTTCTTAAAGGGTTTTTACAGAAGGAAAGAGTGCTCTCCGACGATAAGGTGTAGAAGTAGATAAGGAGTATTGTTTTTCTCTTTTTCTCTGTAGTGATTGAACAGGCCCCCAGTTTCCATCTGTTTTCAAGGGGAGCCCCTTGGTTTCGTGTATCACGCCAGGTGATAATTAAGGTCTGTGTTGTCGCGTGTTGACCACGTATTTAGATCTGTAATAGACTCGAGAAGTCTGAAAATCTCCGACCATGGACCACATATTGTACTGCATTTGTGAATGAAATTTATATTTTTTATTTTGTATTTCTTTGTAAATAGTATAATACCTCAGAGTTCTATCTATCTATATATATATATATATGGCTTGTAAATAAAATTAAAGCATTCCCATGAACCTGAAAGTTGCCCTCTTCTTGAAGCCGTTATATACCGAAGAGTTACAGTATATAGGCCCTCTGGAAATGATATTCTTAATCATAAAGGTCCACTTGTAACAAATTTAAGTTGTATATTTCAAAGGCTCTACTTGATTATTTACCATCAGGCAATATCAAATTATACTAGAGAAGAGAATAAATAATCAGTTATACGGTGCTTGTTCCAAATTTTATTTGATTTATATTTCTCTTCACGTTATTAAAAACTCACGGTTTCAAATATAAGGGAAGTGATAATTTTTATAGGATTAGTAAAGGGATAGTTACTTTGAAAGTTTAGCTATATTTTTCAATACATTATGCGCTTAATTTAAAATCGCAAGTTATTTTAAAAATGGAAAAAAATTAACATTTTAAAATTTTTATTAAGTTGTTTAAAAATAATATTGCATTTTATTTAATACAATGATTAGGTAAAAAATTATTCATTTTACTAATGAAAGGTTTGACTATTGATGTCTGATTTGATATATAACATACAATCAAACAAAATTTAAAAAGAAATTAAAATTGCAGAGAAAAAGGTTATAAGTATTTGAAATTGGACATATAAATCTTTTCAATGTGAATTCATTTTTAACTGGCTCGTTTGAAACGGAATGTTTACTAAACTTTATTTTTATGTTACAAAACAAAAATCATACATGCTATTAGGTATGCAACATTATAGAAAACACTATAATTAATTATAAATATGTATGACACAGAGGGTATAAAAGCTATTTGAGAAAACTGGTAAAAACCCAAATAATATCCACTTAGTTTATTTAAAAGAGCAAATTTCAAAATATGGCAGTCATAAAAAGTGGCATTAAAAAGAATTTGTCCCCAAACGATTCTTTCCTACTCTGATATATGCAAATAGGACTACCTATTAACATAAAATTCAGAAGATATCATGTTTTTATAATGAATAAAAAAATCTTTGGTAAAATTATGAAATAGACACTAGGGGCAATATCAACAAACTAAATAAAACCGTAATCTTTAGAAGAAAATTTTCGTACTGGAAGAAAATGTGATGGAAAAGAACATTATCAGTGAGCCTAAAAATGGAAGTTCATGTTACTTTACGAATTTTTCAAATTGCCAGAATCACTAATGGAAGTTGAATGACAGGGGAAATTATCTTCGTGGCAAGGATATGGAATAGTTAATGTTTGAAAACTAAAATGGAGAATAGAAGAAAGAAAAAGAAAAAAAAATAACGTATTTTAAAAATCTTCTTCATTAAAATGCATAACTTCGTTAACATCGCCCTGAAGGTACACATTTTCAAAGAATGCAGTTACGGTCCCGAAAATTAGCTCATTTCTCCAAACGATTTATTTAGGAGGCAGTTAAGCGATAAATGTGGCAGAAGAGATAAATAAATAATGATGGGTTTTCAGTTTTGGTTTTGCAAATTGCCAATTGACTTCCTACGTTCAAAGAGCTGTATCAGAAAAATTTGGACATATTCGTTAAAGTTTTGTAGTTGAAGGTAAATCTTCCTCAAGAATATTCTGAATAATGGATATTTATACAAAACTTTTAAATGTTCATTGCATTTTCTTCACATACCTTGTTGTTACCTATCTTGAGTAGAATAATTTCTTATTATAAATTATATTTTATATTTATATTCATTCTGATCATACTATTACTATGTTTAATTTATTGTTAGTTGTTTGCGAAACTTGCAGTGAATTCAGTTGAACGTTTGTTGAAATTTGGTTTATATTTTCTTTAATTCAAGTTAGTAATAACACACCGTTTAAAATATAAAGGGAAGTGATCATTTTTATTTTGTTTTTTTTTATTTAATTAGCCATGTTTTATTTTTTATGATAAATGGTGCTAACTTTGAAAGCTATTTAGATACATTTTTGAAAAAATATTATGCGCTAATTTAAAAATGTAAGTTATTTAAAAAAGAAAAGGAATATTTCAATTTTTTATTAAGTTGCTTAAATAATTGTATGTTATTTATTGCTATGTTTAGGTAAAAATTATTAAGTTTACTAATAAAATATTTAGCTATTATTGTCTGATTTGATACGTAATATTCAGTCTAATAAAGTTTATAAAGAAAATTAAAATTGCAGAATAAAAACGGTACTAAGTATTTGAAATTGGATACAGAAATATATTTATTGTGAATAAATTTTTTTAAATGTCTAACATAAAATTCGAACATATCATGTTTTCTATAATGAATAAAAAAATCTTTTATCAAAATAAAGAAATAGACACTAGGCAATATCAACAAACTAAATATAAAAAAAAAAAAACCTAATCTTTAGAAAGAAAATTTTAGAACTGAAGAAAATGGGATGAAAAAAGAACATTATCAGTGTGCCTAAAAGTGCAAGTTGAAGTTACTTTTGCAAATTTTTCAAATTGTCTGAATCACTAATGGAAGTTGAATGACAGGGAAATTATCTTCATGGCAAAGGATATGGAATGGTTAATGTCTGAAAACTAAAGTGAAAGAATAAAAAGAAAGAAATAGAAAAAAAAGGAACGTATTTTAAATCTTCTTCATTAAAATGTAACTTCGTTAACGTCGCCCTGAAGGCACACATTTCCAAAGAATGCAGTTACGGTCCCGAAAATTAGCCTCATTTCTCCAAACGATTTATTTAGGACGCAGTTACGCTGCAGTGAGTTTGGCAGACGAGAGATAAATGAATGTGCTGGGTTTTCAGTTTTGGTTCCAAATTACCAATAGACTTGATTCGTTTAGGAGAGAGATTTGTATCAGAAAAGTTTGGACATATTCGTTAACTTTTTACTTGAAGATAATTCTTCCACAAGAATATTCTGAATAATGGAACTTTATACAAAATATTACAATATTTCTCCATATATTTCTTTATTACAATATTTCCCTCTCTGTATGAGAGCGGCCTGGTCGCCAAGTAGCTAGCGCTCTGGCTTTTGGTATCCCAGATTTCAGGTTCCAATCCTGGCGGCATGGATGTTTGTGAGTGGTTCGGAATCCACGTTGAACTGTAGGTCCCGGTTTGTTTAGCCTAAAGTATGCTCAATATGACCGTAGAGCGACAAACCAAACTAAATTTCGAGTAAGTCGTGCCTGGTATCAATGTGAATACTAAATACATTGTAGATGATGCTATACAAATTGTATTGCAAATATACTGCATCTGCCAGTCTTGAAAATCAGTTTGAAATCAAACCATATCTGGCAGTTTCCGTTTATGTTGCACTACTTTGGTTATTTTCATTGTCTAAGCGACATTTATATTTTGATTTTGTTGGATTTTCTGATTCTATAGATGGCTTTTTAAATCTTTAACTATTCAATATTGTGTCCTTTTAATTTTATTTAATGTCATCAATGTTTTCAGGGCTAAAATATATTTTGATATTAATTTAGCTTTTTGGATTTCATTTTTAAGCGTTAAGCCTTAAGTTCCGGTCTCGCATGACCATAGAGTGTCACAGAGGCCAATCAGAATTCTTCTCACCCACATAATTCTCAATTTTTATAGGAGCAACTCAGTTCTAGGCACAGTGGTGTGGTGTGGTGTAGTTGTAGTAGTGGTTTGGAATCCAAACTAAACTGTAGATGCCTGTCTATATTAGCCTAAAGTGTGCAAAAATTATCGTAGAGTGACAAACCAAACCAATTTCTTTGATCTTCGAAATTACATACCTCATTCTTTTGTACAAGGTTGTTACAAATTATTTACATTCAACAGTTTTTAAGTTCTTTCTTCGTAGTATGAAATGATATTATAACCAAATATGCAAAAGTGAAATCTTTTTTGTTTTTCAAAGTAGATTGAAATGTTTTTTGTTTTCAAATGCCGAGTACTTCGAATTGAGGAAATTCGCCATTGGAAGAAAACGTATGCAATAGTTTCCTTTTTACCCATAGTGAATCACGTTGAGAGTTCTGCATTTATCTAGCTCATAAATTGAATGTAGCAAAACATTTAAATCTGTACTGGTGGAAAATGAAATCCAAACACCAAGAGGAATTTAGTTCAGAGGAATGAAACTTAAACAAAACAATTGTCTAGATAACTTATTTATTCGAGTCAAGTTTATAGGTAGCAGGTTTAAGTATGCATGAAAAGAGTCATTTCAAATCGGTATAAATTAATAACCACTCAATGATTTTGAATGAAAGCTTCAATATCACCTGCATGCATTGTGTCATATAGGTGCCGTATGCCATTTTGTGGAAGGAATTGTAAGCCTATTGTCTTTGGTCAATCAAGCGGGTATGTTTCGAACATCTCAGTTTGACAGCGAAAAACAACCTACGTTATCTGAGGCTGTAAATGACAGCTGATAGTAAGTGGGGTCTATTTGATGTGCGGAAAATACAGGTTACCCATAAAATTTAGAATTTAATGTAAGAATAAAATGCATAACAGCAATCTTAAGCAAACAAAAGAAAAAAATTTCAATAAAACCATATAACAATAATTCAGTTTTCTTAAAAACCTCTAAATATTTAAATGAATAATTAACATTCAAAAATTCTTTATTTTTTTGAAGGACATTTCTACATAAGTTCTCTAAATGAAATCTAATGTTTTTAATTAATTAACAAGCATAAATAATTATATAAATAAATTTAAAAAAATTTAAAAATAAAAAATTATAAAATGAATATTGCAAGACAGGGTTACTCATAAAATTCAGAATTTAAAATAATGCAATAATTTTTATCTTTCAAAACTGAAAAAGAAAAAAATGAAGGAATAAACAGATTTCAAATAAAAAGATAAAGTTTGAACTTAGAATTTCAAATGATTTTTATAAAAGAACACGTAAAAGAAATTTAATTAAACATTTTTTCACATTTTCTATTTGTAATTTTTCTAAAAAATAATTAAATGAAATCTAAAATTCTTATTTAATTAATTAATAAATTATGAAACAAATACAAAAAAAATATTTAATCAGGTGGGCTGATAAATAAGTTATCCATAAAATTTAAAATTTAATGTAAGAAAAAACCCCCACATAATAGCATTCTTAAACAAAGAAAGAAAAGCATCATTAAAACATACAAAGGTCATTCAGTTTTTTTTCTAAAGACTTTTAAATATTAAAATGAATAATTAACATTCAAAAATTCTTTTTTTGTTTTGAAGGGCATTTTACATAATTTTCAAAAGGAAATATAAAGTTATTTATAATTATTTATGCATATTAATTAATTAAATAAATAAACTAAAAAAAAAAAAAAGATAAAATTTAATCGGCTGGGAGTGTATGCAGGTTATCCATAAAATTTAGAAATTTAATGTAAGAACAAAATGCATAATAGGAATCTAAAATAAACAAAGAAAAAAATATCAATAAATTTTATTCAGGCAATACATTATATTTATCAATTATCATTCAAGATTGATTAAAAGAAAATAGCTTAAAGAAAAAATATAAAAACTATAGAATTCCAAAAGGTTTTATAAAAACAGCAAAAAAGCAAATTAAAAGAAATAAATAGTAATAACAAATAAACAGCTATAAAGAAAATTAAAAAAAAATAAATAATAAAAAAAAATTTAGAATTCTAAACCATTTTATAAAATCGTGTGAAAGAAATATAAAACTAAAAATAAAAAATAAAATTAAAAAAAACAAAAAAACAATAGAATTTCCAAACGATTTTATAAAATCGCGTGAAAAAATGTAAAACAAAAATAAAAAAAAACAATAGAATTCAAACGATTTTATAAAATCGCGTGAAAGAAATGTAAAGCAAAAATAAGAAATAAAAAAAAAAAAATTACATATAATTCCAAACGATTTTATCAAAAAAAAAGCACGCGAAAAAAATTCGATAAAATGAAATTAAAATTAACTTAAGAAAGTTAATCTAACTTCAAGTAAAATAAAATTAAAGTAAAAGTAAAGTAAAATTAACTTAAAATCCCTTAAACAAATTAAAAATTAAACCAATAAGAAACGTTGAAAGTGGCCAAGGGAAACGAAAAACTGATCAAGGATACGAAAAAACGCTCTTTCAAACAATACTTATAATTTTATAAATAAAAATAGACATGGATAGAGATTTTATGCATTTAAAGTAACAAACATTTTCTTCTTAAATTGCCTATTTCGTAAAAGTAAGGTTTGCTTAAAAAATGTAAGTTATTTCAATTGTAAACTATAATTTATATAGTCACAACAGAGTCACACCTGTAAGGAATGTTAAACATTTTTCAAACAAGCCACTTACATTCCAGATTTTACCAAAATGAAAAAAATTCCAACAGTGTAAGTAGCAATAACATGAGATCAGCAGTCGAGATAACAGCTTTTAAGTCTAATGCATCGTGAACATTGTTATTGTGTACTACAGTTTTTATGTATTCAAATTCTTCCTCTTTAATACTTATGTGTATTCCCTCTTCTTCTTCAAGAACAGAAAGAATATTATTTCAGAATAGAAAAAGAACATGTTTAAAAAAAAAAAAACAATTCCAAAGCTTCGAGTTTTTATTCGTATGAACGAATTTTTGAAAGATCATATTTTCTTTTGTTCTAAAAGAAGTACCATGTTCATTCCAACTGGAACTAATGTGAATTAAATTGCATTCCAAAAAATGAAACAAAAATAATTTTTTTTCTTTTCTTTCTTTCTGAGTCTGTGTTATCATTGTTCCAGGAAGATATTTGCGTTCGAAAACTATCGATGATATTTTCCTTTGTTTAACGTAGAAAGAAAATTAGTTTTTGTAATTGAAGTGCAAAAGAATGATGCTTTATGCCCGTTCTCTCTTTCGATAACGCACAGAAAAGTAAATTAAAATTTGTAAACGATTTTGCAATCCTGCATCGCTATATCTCCAGTTAATTTTTTAAAAATGGTTGAAGCGAAAAATTTCATCAAAAAATGTTCGACTTATACGAATTAATTTCAAAACAATATTCCTTTTTTTTGATTTTGTTGTTATTTATTAAACTATTTGTATAAGAATAAGAAAAACATGATTACATACTTTTTAAAAATTTAAATGAGAACGATTTTTAAACGGTCTGCATTGTCTCTCATAAGTAAATAATTTTACAGAATAAACATTTCAAATAATAGTTTAATTTAAAAAAAATTTCACAACCATTTAATTCCATAAGAATTTTTTATATCATAATTATTCTATTTTGACTAATGATATTAGTATAACATTGTCTGTTATTTTTTTTTTTTATTGAAATTTTTTTTTATTTATATTATCGTCTGTTACTCTTTTATTAAATTTTTTTTTTAATGAAATTAATTTAATTATAATTAATTAAAAAATATCATCTGTTAATTTTTTATTTTATTTATAATGGATACATATTTTAAATATTGTTTGGTTGAATTTTTAACACTTGATTTTTGTAAAAATATTTCATTTAAAACTATTTTAAATATTGTTTTAATGTTTTTTGAAAAATTACTTTCGTCCTATTTCTGTATGCATCTCATAGAGGCTAATGGATACCAAGATGATTTAGACGAATCTTTTGTTCTTGAATTTATTCTATATATTTTTTTAATTTTAATTAACATCTGTCATTTTTTTATTTAAATTATCGTCTGTTATTTTTTTATTTTAATTTTTTTTTAATAAATAAATTTAATTATAATTAAATTATTTAAATAATTTTATTGTCTATTAATTTTATATTTTATTCAAAATTGATAAACTTTTTTTTTTAAATATCGTTTGGTCGAAGTTTTAACATTTGATTTTGGAAAAATATTTCATTTCATAACTATTTTAAATATTGTTTTTAACGTTTTTTGAAATATTACTTTCGTCCTATTTCTGAATATTGTATCTCATAGAGGCTAATGGATACCAAGATGATTTAGAATAGATTCAAGAACAAAAAAATATCGTCTGTTATTTATTTATTTAAATAATATATTTATTTAAATTATTGTCTGTTATTTTATTTAAAAATTTTAAATAAGTAAATTTAATTATAATTAATTTATTTAAATAATTTATCATCTGTTAAGTTTTTTATTTTATTTATAATTGAATAAACTTTTTAAATATCGTTTGGTTGTAATTTTTGACAGCTGATTTTGTAAAAATATTTCATTTTATTTAACATAGTTGACTCTGAAAGAAAAATAACTGACGTTCGAAAATTTAATATTTTTCACTATTAAAAAAATGTTGCTTAAATTTGCCATTTTGACTGCTTTTCCTTGTCATAAATCCTTACAGAGAATAAATGCATATTAAATACGATGAAAGAACTGTTTATCCATCGAATTTTACTTGTCATGAACAACGGTTTATTCCAACTATCTTGGTTACAGTTAAACTATGCAAATTATTCTTATTCAGGTTAAATTCACGAACAAAAAAATATCGTTTAATTTTAATTTTTATGAATTAATTTTGTAAAAATATTTCATTTTATTTAATATCGTTGACTCTATCAAAAAAAAAAAAAAAAAAAGCTTATGCTCGAAAATTTAATGTTTTTCATTATTAATAAAATTTTGCTTAATTGCTTAAATTTGCTTTTTTTTGACATAATCTTACAAAGAATAAATGCAGATTAATGAAAGAACAACTGTTTATTGTAACTATCTTGATAAATGGCAGTTAAGCTGGAAATTTTACTTAGGCATTTGCACAGATTTAGCCCCTTCCTGATATGATGTAATATGGGTCTTACACCTTTTTTGTTTACATGATGTTTATACAACAAAGGTGATTTTTAATGTTCATAGAGATTCTACTAGTGCCAGTCTAATTCGTCTGGCGTAAAATTTTAACAGACGCCATCTTTCAATGTAAACATGCTTCTCAAATTTTATTTATCTAGCACAACTTCTTGGTATTTGGATTTTATTTTCCTCATTTGTATATTTATGAAGATGTATTCAAAACTGTTTGTTAAATAGTTAAAACTTTTTGTATTCAATATATTTTATTTCGGAAGAATTTTCCTGAACTTAAAAAGAATTAGTTCTGAACAATTCAAGAGTTGTAAAAGTTTCTACAACTTTAATACTCAGTTTTTCCGAAAGTATATGTGTGACTCGTATAAATACACGATAAATAATTACATACTTACTGGAATGATAAACCAATTGGCTAGCGTTCTGGCCTTTGGTATTACAGGCTTTAATTCTAATACTGGCTATGAATGGATATTTGTTAGTGGTTAGGAATCAACATTAAACTGTAGGTCTAGATCTAAGTAGCATAAAGTGTGAAAAAAAATGGCAGTTGAGACGACAAACGATATCACACCACATTGGAATGATGCCCTATTCATTGAGGCAAGAAAATTCAACATTTTTGGCCCTGATGATGGTCATATATTGCCAGCGCCATAGGATATACTAGATTACATATTTTTATTTAAGTATTTGGGGCCTGAATGAAGTTTCTCTAGAACTCTGACGCTCGGTGCTACAGGATTCGAGTCCCGGCGGTGTCAGGGATGTTTGTAGTGGTTCAGAATCCCTTTTAGCAGTAGGTTCCGGTATCATATGACTGTAAGAGCGACTTGGGGGCCAAGTCAGACTTCTACCTACTGATGTTCGATCCCAACAGAAGCCTTTCCGTTCTACCATGAGTCCATACGGACTCGTGAATTTGGTCTGGATGACTACCAAGTAGGAAAAGTAACAACAACATTTAAGTATTTTAATGTATAACAAAAGGCAACCAGCCAAAATTTGAGTACTAAAAAATTGTCTGAATGTAATAATTCGAAGCCCCCTCCTCATTATTTGTCATGTCTTTATCAGTATCTTGAAGTTACAGAAGCTTAAAAATAAATCACTGGATTTCAGTACTATGGACCATATCTGAGAGAATTAGGAGGACAGCATACAAACTAGTGACGTTTAAAATAAATCACGAATGTTAAATAAATCATGTTAGGTTTGTCAAAAAGTCATGTAAGTATATAAAATTACAAAAAGTATCGCTTGAATTTAAGGCCAAAACACTTAAAAGATGTTGTATAAAGGATATAATAAGTAAATATTAATTACAAAAATATTGGAAAATTTTCTCATATTAAAATTTGTCCATTGAAATTTGTGAGATTGCTTTTGCTGCTGTTTTTTAATAGCTGAATTGAAAAAAAAAATTATTAGCTAAATAAAATAATGTAAATGGCTTTCTTTTAATATTTTTTAAAAAATATTTGTCCTAAATATTAAAACATTAACAACAAGTTAATTATGTCTTTCTGCAAAAAATCAAAAATGTTTAATTTTGGAGCAACTGTAAATTAAATTCGCTTGTATAGGGATATTGGAGTGACTATTTATCAGGTTTTGATATTGGTAATTAATGAAATAACATATTTCGTAATAAAAATTCTTAGTTTTTTGGTTCATTATATAAAGGACGACAATTAAAACACATTCTAGGAATAACAGTGGTGTTCTTTAAAACATGTAACATATAATACGTGCTTCATGCATTATTTAACAAATGATATATAAAGCCCTAGGATTAAAAAAAATGCAGCAATATTAGTGTTTTTTTAAGTAGCCCCAAAATAACATGATTCGTTCAAACTTAAAAATATAGAAAACCCAAATCTGGTTGTCGATGCCAACACTCTCAAAAGATTTTAAAATGATGAAATAAATCCACTGTAACAATGAAACTTGCATAATCACTCCTAACATAATTGCATAATTTAGCATAATTACCTAATTTAACTTACCAGAGAAAAAAATTCTATGTCTTCCATCTTGATTCCACTAAAGTAGATACGTTCAAAAGTATAGAAACACCCATCTTTTTGTTGTTGCCAACACCTCTCGGAAAAATTTCAACAAATGCTCAACCCGATTCACTGTAAAGTTTCGATTCCAAACTTGCAATACAGCTCACACACACGCCATATATAGTTCAGACACAATAAAATTCCCCTACATTCACAGCGAAAATGGAAAGAGGGAAATGATGGAGGAAAAAAGTTGAAACGAAAAGTATGATGAAAAATCCAGTAAGTACTGCGAAGAAAGAAACGGATGTTGTGAAAAAATATATATATATATTTCAAACGAGTAAAGGGGGAAAAAAGAAAAAGAAATTGCCCCCCCGGAGGTCTTGAGAAATGTCGCGTTTTGGGAAAAGTTTTTTTCTTCCTTTTTTTCTTTTTCACTACTTCTCTTGTTATAAAACAGAAAGACGGAAAGTTTTTAGAGATATTGTTTATGAAAAACATGCCGACAAAAATGTAGATGTGCAGCCGTGCAAAAAAATTGCGTTTTCTGTTGTTCCAATTTGTCGTTGGAAAATTAAGATTTCAAAAAAGGAAGTAGAGCATTTCTGAATCCTTAGTTACACTAGAATTACTTTTTTTTCATTTTCATCCAAATAAAGGCGCTACTAATTTTTTTTTTTTTTTTTTTTTTTTTATTAAGGTTTTTCAGGGGAATGTGGTGTGGTACCCCCCAATGCATAAGAATATTATTTTGAAGGTAATCTTGCTGTTTTTATTACCTCTACGTTGTTGTTGAATAATTGAGTCAAGTTTTCAGGTTGGTATCATGGCGTTGGCATGAACGATTGTGAGTGGTATAGGTCCCGACCTAATTAGCCTAAAGTGGGCGCCAAATGACCGTAGAGCGACAAACCAAACCAAATCTATGCTTTTAGTGGACCATGTCAATTATTATTGTTTTTTTTTTTAATATTAAGGTTGTTGTGTTCTATTAAGTTGTAACAATGTAAAAAATATTTATTGAATGAATGATTGTAACTATTTTTCTTATGGAGAAGAATAGAATTGTCTGCAATTTGTAAGAAAAAAACTTAGATATATTTTTTATATATATTTAGATATTTTTATTTTTCAAATTTTGTCTTTGAAAATTATGATTTCAGAAAGGAAATAGAGCATTTCTGAACCCGTTAGTAATATACGAATTAGATTTTCATTTTTCCTCCTAGTAAAGGTGCTACTTTTTTTTTTAAATATTCAGGTTATTGTCGAAGTTGTTGTTAACTAACGTAAGTACAATGTAAAAACATTAAATGAATGAATGATTTGAACTATTTTTCCATTAGTAAACAAATTGTCAAGAATTTTTAAGAAAATTTTGATATATATTTTTATATATATTGACCACTTGGCTAACGCAGCTCTGATCTTGGTACCACAGGCTTCAGATTCGAATCCTAGCTGAAGTACGGACGTTTGTGAATGGTTGAGAATCCACGTTAAACCCTAGGTCCTGGTCTAATAGCCTAAAATGTGCACAAAAGACCGTAGAGAACAAATCAAACCAAATTTAAGTTTTTAGATTTCAACAAATACTCAACCGAATCCACTGCAAGTTTCAATTTTGAAACTTATATAATCAATCCTAACATAATTGCCTAATTTAGCATAATTACCATTTACATAATTATCTAATTTCCACTCAAGAGAAAAATTCTATGTATTTTATCTTTGATTCCACTAAAGTAGATACGTTCAAAAATTATCGGAAACACAAATCTTTTGTTGCTACCAGCACTCTCGAAAAATTTCAACAATGCCCAACCCGAATTCACTGTAAGTTTCGATTTTGAAACTTGCAATACAGCTCACACACACGCCATATATAGTTCAGACACAATAAAAATTCCCCCTACATTCACAGTGAAAATGGAAAGAGGAAATGATGGAGGAAAAAAAAAAAGTTGAAACGAAAAGTATGATGAAAATCCCGGTAAGTACTGCTATGAAGAAAGAAACGGATGTTTTCAAAAATAAAAAAAAATAGAAAAAAATTTCAAACGAGGTAAAGAAGAAACAAAGAACTTACAGTATACTTTCACCCCAGGTCTTGAGAAATGTCGCGTTTTGAGAAAAGTTTTTTCTTCCTTTTTTTTCCTTTTTTCACTCTGGAACTTTAGAGTTCCGGAAGCTACTTTCATTTGTTATAAAAATAGAAAGACGGAAAGTTTTTAGAGATATTGTTTATGAATGCCGACAAAAATGTAGATGTGTAGCTGTGCAAAAACCCGTTTTTCTATTGTTCCAATTTTGTCTTTGGAAAATTAAGATTTCAAAAAGGAAGTAGAAAATTTCTGAATCCTTAATTATATTAGAATTATTTTTTCATTTTCATCGCTACTAATTTTTTTCTCAGATAAAGGTTCTTGTCGAGTTCTACGAAGTTGTAACAATGTAAAAACTTTTAATGACTGCCTGGTTTTAATTATTTTTCTAATTGATTGTTTTGTCGCTCTACAGTCACATTGTACACACGAGGGCTAAACAGACCGGGAACTACAGTTTAACGTCGATTCCGAACCACTCGCATAGACATCCATACCACCGCCAGGGATTTGAACCTGGAGGCTGTGGTACCAACGGCGCTTCTAATGGAAGACTGAATTGTCTAAAACTTGTAAGAAAAAATTTAGGTCATTAATCATCAATGTCTATTTTTCCTCCAATGTTTATTTGGCATTCCTGATGGTCAATTGGCTAGAGCTCTGCTCTTTTGGTGCCACAGGCTTCAGATTCTAATCCTGGTGGAAGTATGGATGCTTGTGAGTGGTTCTAAATCCACGTTAAACTGTACATGTCCCGGTTTAATTAGCCCTAAGTGTGTACAAAATGACCGAAGAGCAAACCAAACAAATTTGCGTTTTTAGATTTCGAAAAACCGAACCAATTAACTCAACCGAATCTACAGTAAGTTTCGATTTTGAAACTTACGTAATCACTCCTAACACAATTACCTAATTTAACGTAATTATCATTAGTATAATTGCCTAATTTTGTACTTTCAAGATAAAAAATTTTATGTGTACTCCATCTTGATTCCACTGAAATAAATACGTTCAAAAGTATAGAAAACACCAATCTTTTTTTTTTGCCAACACTCTCGAAACAATTTCAACAAATGCTCAACCCGAATCCACTGTAAAGTTTCGATTTCGAAACTTGCAATACAGATCACACACACGCCATATATAGTTCAGACACAATAAAAATTCCCCTACATTCACAGTGAAAACGGAAAGAGGAAATGATGGGGGAAAAAAGTTGAAACGAAAAGTATGATGAAAAATCCCGGTAAGTACTGCGAAGAAAGAAACGGATGTTTTGAAAAAAAAAAAAAAAAAAAAAAAAAAAAAAAAAAAAAGATTTCAAACGAGAAAAAAAAAAAAAAAAGAACTAGTAGTATACTTTCCCCCGTAGGTCTTGAGAAATGCCGCGTTTTGGGAAAAGTTTTTTTTTTTTCCTTCTTTCGTTTCTCACTCCAGAACTTTAGAGTTCGGAACGTACTTTACTTGTTATAAAATAGAATACGGAAAGTTTTTTAGAGATATTGTTTATGAAAACATGCCGACAAAAAATCTAGATGTGCAGTCGAGCAAAAATTACGTTTTTTCTGTTGTTCCAATTTGTCTGTGGAAAGTTAAGATTTCAAAAATTAAGCAGAGCATTTCTGAGCTCTTAGTTATATTATAATTACTTTTTTTCATTTTCATCCTAGTAAAGGTTTACTGGATGTTGAGATACATCTACTAATTTTCTAATATTAAGGTTGTTTTGGAGTAACGAATGTAAAAAAATTTAATGAATGCTTGATTCTAATTTTTTTCCAATAGAAGATAGAATTGTCTACAATTTGTAAGAAAAAATTACATAATTAATCTACAATGTTTTTTACCTCCAATTTTATTTTGTCAAGCTTAATGCCAGTTGACTAGTGCTCTGCCTTTGGTACCACTGGCTTCAGGTTCCAATTCTGGATGTAGTTTCAATGTCTGTTAGTAGTTCAGAATTAACGTTAAAAAGTGTGGACCCGCCCCATTACCTAAAGTGTGCACAAATGACCGTAGAGCGACAAACTGAACATCAAATTTGTTTCTTGATATAGAACATACTTAACTTAAAACTAATGATCAATTTTGTGATTTATCAATTTAAAAATAACGAATTCACTTTCCATATTTATATTCATGAAAATTAGTTTTGTATCGCTGCATCGTCCCTCTGAAAATGATCTTTTTTAATCATGAGGCTCTAATTGTAACAAATTTAAGTTGAATTTTTCAAACCACTTTTACTTCATTATTTTACTATCTTGCAATATTAAATTATACTAAGTAAAAAATAAGTAATCGTAAACGATTTTACATGAAAACAATTATTTAATTAAAGAATATAAAAGCTCAAGGTTTAAAATTTAAAGGGGCTTGATCATTTTATAGGGCTTGATGGCCGAGTGACAGCGTTCTGGCTTTCGATACCAGGTTTCAGGTTCGAGTCATTATGGTACCATGGATGTTGTAGTCGTTCGGAATCCACTTTAAAACTGTAGGTACCAGTCTAATATAATTGATAGGCGTAGAATTGACAACCACAACCAGTAAAAGGAATCAGCATCTCGTATTTTGGAATCTGGTAGAAGGCCTTGAAGAAAAAAGATATTTTTATTAAATTACCCATGTTTTATATTATTATACATGATGCGTTCTTTGAAAGTTGTTCAAATATATTTTGAAAATATTATGCACTAATTTAAAATGTTTTTAAAAAATGAAAAAAATTAACATTTAAAATTTTTTATTAAGTTGTTTAAATAATATTTGTTGTTATTACAATGTTTTTAGGTTTAAATTGTTAAATTCTACTAATGAAAAAGTTTGATATTGGTGTCTAATTTTGATATATAATATTCAGTCAAATAAACATTAAAAAGAAAATTAAAATTGCTGAAATAAAATGGTAATAAGTATTGAAATTGGACACAAAAATTTTTTTATAGTGAATGCATTTTTTAAGATAATTCATCAAAACGGAATACAAAAAGTTATTTTTATATAACACAAAACAAAATTAATACAAGTTTATCAAGTATAGCATTATAGAAATATTATATAGTTATAGAAGTAGTTATAGAAACATTAAATATGTATAACACAAGGTGTTATAAAATCTTTGAAAATCATTAAAAACCCAAATAATAACACTTACAAGAACCAATTTTAAAAATATGGCAGTAATAAAAAGTAGCATTAAAAGAATTGTCCCCAAACGATTCTTTCCTCACTCTGATATGCAAAAATGACTAGCCCTATTCAACTGTGGAATTCAGAGATATCATGTTTTCTATAAAAATAAAAATAAGTTTAGGGAAAGCTTATTAAGTTTACTATTGAAAGGTTTAGCTATTTATGTTTGATTTGATATATAATATTCAACCAAATAAGAGTTTAAAAGAAAATTAAAATTGCTGAAATAAAAACATTAATTATTTGAAACAGGATGCAAAAATCTTTCATTACCCCAGCGATCACATTTTTGTTAAAATGTCTCATCAAAACGGAATACTTTACTAAGTTATTTTTTATATTATAAAAACACAAATCAATACCAGTTATTAGATTGTAGTGTTATTATAGAAATATTATATAGTAATTTATAAATATGTATGACACAAGATGTATAAAGCTCTCCGAAAACTGACAAAATCCAAATAATAAACACTCACAAGAATAAATTTGAAAAATATGACAAGTAATAAATTAAATAATTGTTCAAACTATTCTTTCCTACTGATATGCAAATGACTACCTATTAACATAAAATTGAAGATATCATGTTTTCTATGATGAATAAAAAAACTCTTGGCCAAAATTAAGAAAAGAGACGCTAGGGGCAATATCAACAAACTAAATAAAAAAACACCTGTAATCTTTAGGAAGAAAATCTTCGTACTGGAAGAAAATGTGATAAAAAGAACATTATCAGCGAGCCTAAAAGTGGAAGTTGAAAGGTTTGCGAATTTTTCAAAACTTGCCAGAATCACTAATGGAAAAGCTGAAATGACAGGGAAATTATCTTCACGGCAAAGGATATGGAATGGTTAATGTCTGAAAACTGAAGTGGAAGAACATAAAAAAAAATAGTGTAAATCAACGCATTTTCTTTAAATCTTTTCATTAAAAAATGCATAATCTCTCGTTAACAAACGCCTTAAAGGCACACATTTTGAAAGAATGCAGTTACGGTCCCGAAAATGGCTCATTTCTCCAAACGATTTATTTAGGACGCAGTTACGCTGAGAAGAATTTGCTAAGACGATAAATGAATGTGATGGGTTTTCCATTCTGGTTATAAATCCTGCCAATTGACTTGGTTTCAAAGAGTACTGTATCAGAAAAGTTTGGTCATATTCGTTAACTGTTTTAGTAAAAAGTAATTCTTCCCTCAAGAATATTCTGAATAATGGAGCTTTATACAAAAGTTTTATGCTTATTACATGCTTCTTTATACCTTGTTACATAACATCTTGGATAGAATGGTTTATTGTTCTCACTTTATTGTTTGTGTTTATTCTGATTCTACTATTACTGTTTAATTTATTGTTATTGATTACGAAACTTGCAGTGAATTCGGTTCAGCATTTGTTGAAATTTGATTTTCATATTTCCTTTAATTCATGCTAAAACTCACAATTTAAAAATGTAAAGGGAAGATCATTTTTATTTTGTTTTTATTAAATTTTACCATGTTTATATTATTATAAATGATATTTTTCTAAAATTGTTTAGATATACCTTTGAATGTTATGCGCTAATTTAAATTAAATTCACTTTTTAAAATGGGGAAAAGGATCATTTAAATTTTTTTTTTTTTTTTTAATTTGTGTTAAATTTTTTTATATTATTTATTACTATGTTTAGATAAAAAAAATTTATGTTTATTTATAAAAAGATTCAGCTATTGATGTCAGAATTGATTTATAATATTCAATAAAAATAAATTTAAAAATAATATTTGTAGTAAATAAAAATGGTAAATAAATAATTTAATTGACACAAAAATCTTTTAAAGTGAATAAATTTTTTAAACTGATTCAACAAAAACGGAATATTTTATTAAGTGTTATTTTTATGTTACAAAACAAAAATCGATACAATTTATTATGTATGTAGTATTATAGAAATATTATATAGTTAGTATTATATGGTTAAACAGTTAAATATGTATGACACAAGGTGATATAATAGTTCTTTAAAAACTGATAAAACCAAAATAACAATACTTACAAGAACAAATTTGAAAATATGACAGTCATAAAAAAAAGTAGCATTAAAAAAGAATTGTCCCCCAAACGATTCTTTCCTACTCTGATATGCAAAATGACTACCTATTAACATGAAAATTCGAAGATATCATGTTTTCTATAATGAATAAAAAAATCTTTGGACGAAAATTAAGAAATAGTACATTAGGGGGCTATATCAACAAACTAAATAAAGAAAAAACACCTGTAATCTTTAGAAGAAAATCTTCGTACTGGAAGAAAATGCGATGAAAAAGAACATTATCAGCGAGCCTAAAAGTGGAAGTTGAAGTTACTTTGAGAATTTTTCAAATTGCCAGAATCACTAATGGAAGTTGAATGACAGGGAAATTATCTTCATGGCAAAGGATATGGAATGGTTAATGTCTGAAAACTAATGTGAAAGAATAGGAGAGAGAAAGTAAAAAAAAATAGAACGTATTTTTAAATCTTCTTAATCTTAAAATGCATAACTTCGTTAACATCGCCCTGAAGGCACACATTTTCAAAGAATGCAGTTACGGTCCCGAAAATTAGCTCATTTCTCCAAACGATTTATTTTGGATGCAGTTACGGTGCAGTAAATTTGGCAGACGAGAGATAAATGAATGTGCTGGGTTTTCAGTTTTGGTTGCAAATTGCCAATTGACTTGTTTC
This sequence comes from Caerostris extrusa, assembly GCA_021605095.1. Taxonomy (NCBI): domain Eukaryota; kingdom Metazoa; phylum Arthropoda; class Arachnida; order Araneae; family Araneidae; genus Caerostris; species Caerostris extrusa. The sequence goes on along the minus strand of BPLR01004068.1, from coordinate 4,099 downwards.
GTTTTCAGGGAGAGTTGTATCAGAAAAAGTTTGGGCATATTCGTTAACTTTTTTTAGTAAAAAGTAATTCTTCCTCAGGTATATTTTGAATGATGGTATACAAAACTTTACAAAACTTTTTAAGTTTTTAGTACATTTTTCTTTACACACCTCTCTATTACATATCTTGAGTAGAATAATTTATTGTTCTAAATGATATTTTATATTTATGTTCATTCTGATCCTACTATTACTATGTTTAATTTATTTAGAATTTTTTTTGTCCCATTTTCATTGATAAACAATTAGGAATGTACAGGGGGGTTATAAAAATAATAATCCTAGAGTTTTAGCTTTCCTAGAGTTATAAGGAATTATTTACTGCTTGTCGACATAAATAAAGGAGTTTAGCTTCTTTAACATATCTATTCGTGGTAGAGGTTATGAATCTGTAACGTAACAGAAAACAATTTTCTGTAATCTATACATAAACGAAAAAATTATGTTTGGTTTCTGTATGAGAAGCACTGGATAGCCATAGGGAAAACTTACACTTTTCAATTACTTTTTCTGCTAGAGGCTTGTCTATTTTTTGTTTTAAGATTAATTTTAAGATTTATTTATTTTGCAGGATTTATCCTATAAAAGATTGGTGCAGTTGCGATCATTGTTCGATGTGAGAAGTAGATTTTCTCTGGTCAAACAATTCTTAGTACTTTACAAAGTGAATTAAGTCCATGTTGTTGTTTAGCAGAGCGGTTATATTCTCGAAGTTCATAGGATGTAATCCAGTTTTTTAATGCCAAAAGAACATTAAATTCAGGTGATCTTTTCATGAAATTCTATTTTATTAGAGGTAAATCAGAGAAATACCATTGTCCTTTATGTAGATTTAGGACGACCCTGATGCTCTTAATAAAGTCTGCATCGAGAGACGTACGATTTGCTTTTAGCATTTTGCAGCACTATCATTTCTGTTGTGGCCGGTGTTTTTTGCGCTAATGTTCTGCAACTTGCAGAAGAACTCACATGCATTTACTTTGTTGTTCCTGTTCTTTAGATAACCTCTTCTGTTACAATCGTAAAAAGTAATTTAGAGAAAATCTTCAACAATATTTTCGGCTTTTTGTAATGAATTTTTTGATTCTTGATATATGATCCTGGAGTTATGTAGTAGCAATGTCCATAGATCCACGTCTTGTCTTAAGAAAATGGGGGTCACATTTCCCCCTTCTCTCAAAAAACGCCATTGTGGATATGGATATAATGATGAACTAGTTATGTTTTTGCAACTTTTAACTGAAGGAAAGTTATTTCTTAAATTATAAAGTTTAATTAATATATAATATTACTTTATACAACAGATTTGCAAAATAATTCAATATACAATTTTGTAACATATAATATAATAATTTAATGTAAATTCTTTTTAGAAAAAATTATTTATTGTAAAACATAATTAAATTATTTAGTTTTAAATATTAGTGTATAAGCATTTAAATTAATAATAGTGTGATATTACCAATAAGAAATAAAAAAAAATAATTCAAAAGACAAAAGTAATTGGAATAGTTTTTTACATAAATATTTGACTAGTTTTAGATAGAAACGAAATGAACATAAATGATCTCTATGAAATTTCAATTCTGATGTTAAAAATATCTTTTTTTTATTTATAAATACAAGAAGTATATTTTAATTTTTTCGATTACAAAAAGCAGAAAGGAAAAAATACCTATTCTGAAATGTTTTTCTGATAAATTCGAATACAAATAACTGCAAAACTAAAGTTCACAGGTCCGCAACGTAGATTATAAAAAATAACAAACTAAGAATTGCTAACAACAAACAAACAAATTACAAAGAATTGCTACAGAAGCAAAATTTTAGCTAACACAGTTTACATTTATCCCTTTCAAAAATTTTCTTTTTTTAATACGATCTTATCTAATATCATTTATGACTTAAATTTAACAGATTAAAACATAGTATCAATAATTTCCTTAATTTAAAAAGACTACTAAACAATTATTTATACTTTTAAAAATAAATTTAAGCTGAGCAAAAATGAATTGTCAACAATTTTAACAGATATATGAAGAACTCTTAATAAACAGATTAGAACAACATTCTTTAAATGTAAAAGTAATTAAGATTTATACTTTCCTAAGAAAATAAGTAATAACAAGGTTTTCTTTATTCAAGAAATACAAGTCAAGTAATAGCTTCTGTTTAAACAGAGAAAAATGTGATTTGTTTTTTACTTTAGATTGGTACTTTATTTCAGGCAAAACAAAAGAAACTCTCACAGGACGATTTTTATTACTTTCCTTTTTGATGTGAGGATTTAATAACAATTGTAATCCTTGAGCTCAGATCCGCAGTTGTGACAGAAGAAAAAGAAGCTTGTGTAGGTAGAAAATTGAGGTCGAGCAATGGCCAAGATAATTAGTTTTCAAAATTAACAGAAAACGTTGGATGCCAATGTGAAAGTAAAATAATGATGGGCCCAAGTTGGCAAAACTTCTATTTGTTTAAATTAATTCATAGAAAATGCAAAACATCAAAAGTTAATATCTAAATAAATAGAAAAAGTATGACATTCAACCATACAAGGACACATCTTGGCCACTACTGATAAAGTTCAGTCAACATAAAAAGGGGGGCGCTGCTGATGCTTTGCTGCTTTGTGTTGCCAGATGTACAAAAGTAGCAGTTAAACTATTATTTTGAGTATGAAATGAAGCTATTTATTATGGTAGGTCTTCAGTGTCTATTTTCAGATGGAATTCAGATTACTGTTTTCGGTTTGTATTTTTAACGTTTTTTTTAAAAAGTTCCTTTAAATTCTACTGTAAACTTCGCAAGCACAGTTTTACTTATTTTTCCTTAATTTTGGAAAAACCAATGTAGTTCCTATATGAACTCTTTAATAAATTTTAATATGTATCGTTAATGTATCTAACAGCATAAAAAATCCCTAAATTTCAGTCAGGCATTCGGTTTTAAGAGCATTATTAAAATACTAGAATTAAATAGTTTTTGGGGGTCTGATGGCCGAGTGACTGGCGCTCTGTGCCACAGGTTTCCGGTTCGAGTCTCGCTGGGGCCATTGTTGTGTGTAGTGGTTCGGAATCCCCTTTAAACCGTATGTTCTGATCTAATGTGACTGTAGAGCGTTGGGCGTATTGCTGACAACCTTACCTCGTAAGAAAAAAATCCTATCTCGAAATCTGCCAGTAGAAGGCCTTGCCACAATATGGGCTGTTGTGCCATTGATGATGAGGAAGAATATGGTTTTAATTCTGACATTACGATTGGAAGAAATAAAGTTACAAGATAATACTTAAATTACAAGGTCTTATAATTAGATGTTAATTACCAAAACAACCGGAAATTATGAAATTCCTATTTTAAGATATTGCATATTTAAATTCTAGCTTTTGAAAAAGAGTTAACACAAAAAAGTGTTGCAGAAAATTTTTATATTAGAGACTATTTTTTACCATTACCATTTATCATTATATTATTACCTTATATTTTATGTTTATATAATGATCATATTTTATATACAAACATTTATGTAACTATTATCTTTGTAATTTTAAACTCTCTCACTCTCTCTCTACATACAGTTTAACGTGCTTTCCGAAGCTCTAGCAAGCATCCATGCCACAGTCAGATTTCAAACCCGAAACACCAACGACCAAAGCGCTAGAAAAATTGGCCATCAGGCCGCCTATCTTGATTGAAAAATACTGATTGAATAATGATTACTTTCAATGGAAATTTATATTAAATTCATAGGAGATATTACCAAAGAAAAATATCATCTCAAATTACTTTTATTGAATTTAAAACCGATTAAACAAAACTCAACTTTCTCGTGAGCCTTTCTACATTAATATTCTCATCAAGAAACACTTAGGTGCACTTGCAGTTGGGTAATTAGAATGCTTTTTCACAAACTGAAGTTACCACGATCAGCGATTTCTCATGTCAACTGAATAATTCCCTCCACATAAATCTCAAAAAAGATTAGGTTTGCGTGCCTTAAACCTGGGAATAAATACCGAACAGGTGTACAAACAGCCAAGAAATACAGACCACTGTACAAACA